>APFE031535244.1:128710-233804 GCA_000404065.3 Pinus taeda | reverse complement strand
GAGTGCATCTGCCACCACATTTTGCTTCCCTTTTTTGTAGATGATTTCAAAGTCATAACCCAACATCTTTATGACCCAGTTTTGTTGCTCTTCATAGGATAATCTTTGTTCTAAAAAGTATTTAAGGCTATCATGATCCGTTTTTACCTTGAAATGTCTTCCCATTAGGTAGGGTCGTCATTTCTTAAGTGCATGGAGTATTGCCAACATTTCCTTCTCATAAATAGCTTTGTGTAAAAACTTTCACTTGATTGGACAACTTTCAAAAGCAATGGGTCTTTCCTCTTGCATTAAAATAGCACCAATTCCATTTCCTGAAGCATCACATTCCACAATAAAGGTTTTTGTGAACTCCGGTGTAGCTAAGACAGGTGCTTGGCACATTGCCTCTTTAAGATGTTCGAAGGCCTTTGTTGCTTCTGGAGTCCATGAAAATGCATCTTTCTTCAATAGTGTTGTTAGGGGTGCTGCTATTCTCCCATAATTCTTAACAAACTTGCGATAATACCCTGTCAACCCAAGAAATCCTCGCAGATGCTTTATGGATGTGGGGATTTTCCATTCCTTAATGGCTTTATTTTTGCTAGGGTCTACCTTAACTCCTTCATGAGATACAATATGACCCAGATATTCCACCTCTTGTACTCCAAAGAAACATTTGGATCTTTTTGCATATAATTGTTTTCCCTCCAATAGTTGTAGCACCCTGTCAACATGTTCAACATGATCCTTCCAAGAATTGTTGTAGATTAGTATATCATCAAAGAATACTAACACAAATTTTCTAAGGAATGGTTTGAAAATTGAAGTTCATACAAACCTTGAATGTTGAGGGTGCATTGGTGGCAAAAGGCATGACCAAAAATTCATAATGACCCTCATGAGTTCTAAATGTTGTTTTCGGAATGTTTTCAATCTTCATTCTGATTGATGATATCCTGAATGAAGATCCAACTTGGTGAAGTAAATTGATCCATGCAATTCATCCAGTAATTCATCAATGACAGGAATGGGAAACTTATCTTTAATAGTGAGCTTGTTGAGCTCCCTATAATCCGGACACATGTGCCGTGATCCATCCTTCTTGTGCACCAATACTACTGGAGCAGAGAAAGAACTTTGACTTGGTTGAATTATACCAGCCTCTAGCATTTCTGCAACCATACGTTCAATTTCACTCTTTTGGGCATAGGGATATCTATAAGGCTTGATGTTTGGAGGAACACTTCCTGGAATCAAATCAATAGTATGATAATGATCATGAATATGTGGGAGGCCTTTGGGAGTCTTAAATACCTTGGAATGACTGTCCAAAACTTTTTGGAGATATGGAGAAATAGATGATTTCGATGTGGGAACCTCTAGTGAACATAATTGTGCAATTCCGCCTCATTGTTCCTTCTTTGGAAGCTTTGTCATTGTGTTAGAGTTGATTATATTTCTTGATTTCCCTGTGATACCCCTTAATTCAACTTCCCTTCCTTCCGAACAAAATTTCATGAAAAGTTATTGAAAATTAAAAGCTATTGTACCCAAGGATTGTAGCCATTGGACTCCTAGTACAACATCAGCACCATCCATTGGAATGGAAAGCATTGGGCTATTCAATACATATTCTTCCATGGATAGCTTGATATTATGGCACTTTCCAAAGAAATTTATGGTTCCTCCACCTGCAACCATCACTTGACACTCTGGAGCTAGATATAGGAAGAAATTCAATTCCTTGGTTATCTTACAATGAATAAAATTATGGGTATTGCCCGAATCAATTAACACTATTACCTTTTTCTTCTTGATATGTCCTTCTATCTTGATAGTTTGAGGAGTGGTAATTTCTTCTAATGCATTACAAGATATGGTTAGATTCATTTCTTGATGCTTGATGTGATATTTCACTTCTTGAACATTTTTCTTCTTGATATGTCCTTCTATATTGATAGTTTTAGGAGTGGTAATTCAGCCAATGCATTACAAGATATGGTCAGATTCATTTCTTCTTTCTCGATGTGATCTTTCACTTCTTGAACATTTTTCTTCTTGATATGTCCTTCTATCTTGAGAGTTTGAGGAGTGGTAATTCTTTCTAATGCTTTACAGGATATGGTCGGATTCATTTCTTCTTTCTCTGGGGTGGGTTCCTGGTGTATATCCTCTTCTTTTGATGTTTCTTGATCCTTTTCTTCCTTCTCTTCATAATCTATGTAACATAATTCCTTTTGAGCGCACTTAGGACCTTTAGTGTATTTGTTATCACAATTGTAACAAAGCCCTTTTTCTCTTTTTTCTTCCAATTGTTGTGGTTTAAACCTTTTAGGTTGTGGAAGGCTAGGAGAAAAAACACTTCCATAATTATAGTTGTGAGTGGTGGGGTTCCTTGTTTCCATAATTTCACTTCCAATTTTTCTTGCCAACGTGAATGCTTTCTCCAATGAATCAGGTTGCCAAAGACGAACCTCGTGTTGAATGTTATCCTTTAAAGTCCCTATGAAGACATCAACCATTTTCTTCTCTAGAATATCATTTACCCTTATATTCAATTTTTGGAAGTCCTCAATGTGCTCTACCATTGAACCCTTTTGTTTGAGATTTATCAATTGGCTAAAGAAGGTGTTCCTCTTTGTATCCTCATAATGTGCTATCATTTCCTCCGCGAAAATTGACCACGTGATATTGATTTACGTGAACAAAACCCTTTATACCATAAAAATTGTTTCAAATCTAAATAATTAGATGCAATACATACATTTGTAACAGTGGTACACCATGTATATAAAAATATTTCTCCATCTGTAGTACCCAATTTACCGAATCCTTGCCATCAAACTTCCTCATCTCGCTTTTTCTTGATTTTAGGAGCTTGATCTTGAAATGACTGTAAATATGTACTTTCGAATATTTAAGTTCTGAAATTATGAAATATAGTAGCCCTCTATGTCCCCTTTCCAATGCCACCCATCTGATCAAAATTGGATTCTCCAATAAATATTTATGCACAATATTCCAAGATAAGCTGATTATATACCTCTTCAGAAGAGCGAACTTGTACACAGTTCCACGTGTCACTTTTTCAACCTATGGACCTGAAATTGATACATAGAAATCTATAGGATGTCCTCTTTCTTAACTTCTTACGAAACTGCAATCTGATTCTCAGACAGAAAGTTGTGACGATTTTCCCAAGGTCACCTATTTGGGATGTAATTCGGGAGCCTGCAGAAACCCTAAATTTCTTGGACTGTATCTCCGCAAATATAGTGAAAAAAAAAATGAAATTAGGGCCCAAGCTTCAACAAGTTTTTGGCTCAAATGGGTTTCAATTTCGTAGTCTAAAACTTTGTAGAAAAATAATTATAGTGAAAATTCCACGATGACCTGTTTGAGATGGAATTCTGGAGCTTACAAAACACTGTAACTTCCTCAGAACGTATCTCCCAAAATATAGTGAGACCAGATCTGAAATTCGGACACAAGCTTTAGTGTGATTGCGGCTCAAATGGGTTTTGTGTTCATCATTTGAAATGTTGCAGAAAAAGTGCTATAGCGAAAATGCCACAATGACTTGTTTGGAGCAGCAAAACCCTAGAATCCAAAGCTCTGATACCAATGTTATGAAACCAGCTCACAAAAAGATAGAAAAGATAGATGAATGCCTTAGAAATGAGCCTCTTCAAGGGGGCAACCTCCTTTACATTACACAAATTAACAATTCTTAGATGATACAAATGACAGGACCTCCTTTCTATATATAGGAGTCTAAGGGGTCATAATATAATTAGAGCCGACATAACAATAATAATGTAAAGGCACAATAATAACAGTAGTGGGCTTCTATGGGGCACAATAATAACAATATGGTGACTACATGGGCACAACAATATAATAAGGGGCTTGTACTAATAAAAACAAGGGGTTACACTAATAGTATAGGGACCTAACAACTCATGTGTTCATTTCAAGCTACATACTATTACAAGATTTTAAGGGGCTCACTTCCTTTTCACTTCGTATGTTGGAACCACCATGCATCACACTTGACCTTCTGTAGGGTCACACACTTTCTCTCATCAAAGTCATCGTGCACCACTCTATGCGTTTTCGTAACTAAGGCATATCATTAACACCCCACTGTTGGGACTCCTACTACTAACGGTGTGAGGTATAGTTGGGACTTCATATCGGGGAGATCCCATGAATGTTGGCGGGTCCAACATCGTCAACATTTCTGGTGCTAGAAGGAGGGCCAGATGACAAGTTGAGCCCATGAAGTTTGTTTGAATTTTCCGCACTCATTAATTGCTTCTTCCCATATCTTAGCCCCGATATGTTTCTCTAAAACCTCAAAATTAAAAGTGGCAGTGGAGATCATTAATGACTTTTCAAATATTAAATTCAATGGTGAGGGTGAAATAACCTTCTTTGAGCACATCACTTGTTTTCTTGAATTTTGCACAAAGCATAATATTCATTGCAAGGAGGCTGCTTGTAGGTTGTTCAGTATTATGTTATAAGGGCTCGTAAGGGAATGGTCTTACACTCTACATGTTGCTTCCATACACTCTTTAGAAGATCTTGACACATATCTTTTCCACACCTTTTATAGGTATGATTATAAATCTGTGTTCAAGAAAATTATGTGATTGCGAAAAGCGCCTGATGAATCTATTGATGATTTTCACGATCATTTCATTCATTTTTTCTTTGAATTTATAAAGATCTACACAAATATCAATCTTTAGAAAGTACCCCAACATACCGAGGTATTAGGGCTTCAAAATATGTGACGAAAGAAGTTGTTGTTCCGAGTGACTCTCTGTCTCTTTATAATCAAAGAACTCTAGTTCTGCAGGTTGAGGTGGGGGACCTTGAGAATTCATCTGTTGATTTAACAACATCTTCTGCCACCCCACATATTCAGAATTCCGATGCAAGTTTGGATTACGAATCTGATGTTTGCAATGAAGTGTTATCTCCTCGTTCTCCATCGTTCGATTCCTTTGGTCCTCTGGATTGTGTTTTGTTGTGTTCACCTGTTCCGAATATTTCTTTGGATGTTCATTAGTATCAATTTCTGGATGCAATTGTCGTTTCGCTTGTATGAGTGTTTTTTTGCTTGTTTCTCTTCATGGTTTTTGGTAATTTAAATTGTATTAGCTTGTAGAAGTGTTTTTTCAATTTGTAGTTTACCTTTCTGTTGTGCTGTACAACAACCCCCCATTTCATAAAATTTTACTTTCAAAATTATAATATGAAATGGGTCCCTTTTAGATAAAATTTGTATCAACTTATCATTCCTCAAAAGGTCCGAAAAGAAACAAAACATTATAAACCTTTTGAGTCAACATATAATCGGTCTTATAATAAAAAATGAATAATTCTTTATTATTGCGATAAAGCGATCGCAAGATCGCATATCGCAATAACAAAGGATGCATAACAAAAGACCCATTGGTTTTTCCCGATATGACAAGCGCGAATAACTATCGGATATCGGGAAGGTAAGAAATCGTAAAAAAAGGCCCCCTCTCCTTGCTCCGATGCGATATCGCTATCGGCAATCGGGGAGTGTAACATGCATGCAACAAAAAGCCCTCTTCTAAAAACTCCCGATGTGAATTAGCAATATCACCATCGGCGATCAGGGATTCCGCAATGACACCAATATAACTACTCAAGCATTCCTCTAATCTTCGATTGTGATAAAGCTAAGCGCGACTTTCAAAAAGGATTGATAAGGCTTTGGTATATTGCATTAAATTATTATTAAAAGCCTTTCTATTCCCAATAGTGATTCACTTGCGATCAACCGCTAAAAAATCAAAGCCACCCTTAAATGAATTATTCGACGAATAAACGATATGATGAGCATTTAAATGATTGACAGGTTTAAACGGCCAATTAATGGAGCAGTTATGGCAAAATCTCTTCAGGGATTGTATCCGCGACAGTCTTATTTTAATCCTCCATTATTCATTGATTGATATAACTCTTTCATACTTGGTTTCCATCACCTATTCTCTGCATTATGTTCAATTTAGCTCCTGCGCAGAGCTCCTCCGAAGCAGCAAATTTAGGCCAAATGGGGAAGAAGTCTAAGAAATTTGGAACAGCGTCAGCTTCCGCAGTAACAGGACAACATACCGCCGATCCGGGACCAAGTAAAAAAGGATTAATCCCAGACACTACATGTCTTGGTCTCGGTAATACTAGTTGGCAGAGCATCTATAATCTGGTTGAAGCCGAAGAGCCTCAAGAAACATCAGTACAAGCTACAGCAGGCTCGAACCGAAAATCCGAGGCTACCCTAAAGGATTTAGCCGATTCTTACTTACACCAGATAGTGGCTCGAGAGCAAATTCTTCCATACATAGATGTAGTAAGGTGGGCAGTTGAAGAAATCCCAATTACAAACATAACATTTTGCACTATCGACGGGAGAGTCTTCGGTTCATTTCAACCCAATGATTTGAGACAAATGTACCATTTGCCCGAACCAGAGAAGAAGTATAACAAAGCATTCCTGGAGAAGTTCAGAGATGAAAATGAAACTGAATCAACACTTATACGGGAATGGAGACAGAACCCCGCGAAACACAAGCACGATTCCTCAGGTAAGTACTCTATCGATTCCTTGTGTTCTCCTTATTGTTATGCTGGAGCGATGATGTGTAGGATTTGGGGGTTGCACAATTCCTCAAAATTCTCCATAGAGATGGTACCTTTAATGGAAGCAGCAGTCAATAGTGAAATAATGGATTGGGGGAATATATTATCTGATAAGTTAGCAACAATTATTCTTGAGTTCAGAAACAAAACCCGCATTACTGATAGGTTTATTCCTCCATTTTATTTTAGTGCCTACATCTTAGATACTCTCTGTTTTAACTCCAAATTTCCTGTGCTGGGGTGGAGATGGACTCCACAGGACCCCATGCCCATTCATATCTATCACCAAAAGTTGTGGAAAGCCCATTATAAACACCACCTATATCAAGTTTGCAATGGATTTATGTTGCCCATTTACTAATCAATTTTTGACAAACTTGCTCCTAAGATTTCCTCACAAGCAGAGATTTACTTGACAGCCTTAGGAAACTGGTTTGGAGAAGATAAATTTACATATGTAAGAGTTTTCGGCAGTCATGCCAGGCCTCATGTCCTCCCCTTGTATATACCTGACAAACTATTGGCTCAAGAGATAGCATATCAACTTACATCCGCAGGAGCTACCAAGACTCTGAGGAATTCAAAGAAGCAATTTTGGCCTCCTTTTCCTCTAAGGTGCGGCGTTTACACTTTGCATGACTATAAGCATGCAGAGAAAGAAGCAGAAAAGATAAATATACTAAATCTCGCCACTCTTCCTAACAGACGATTTGATCCAAGGAAAATCGTCTATAATGCACTGGATCAGGCAAAACTCACTAAATTTGACATAAATAAGATGAGTTTGATGACCTATTCTCCTCAGCCGAGTCATTATTTTAGGTTCAAGCGCTATCTAAAATGAGATATCACGACGACGGGTTAGTCGAATTTAACAAACTTAGCGAGTAGAGGTTGCAAACTCTGCCTCTATATTTGTTAGCCACTGCCACGATGACACAGTCAAGCGGGCCTGAACAACGACTTACCAACGAAACTCCTCCTACATCAGAAATTTTTGAAGAAGTCCAAAGAAAAGAGGAGGAGGAACTCCAGAGCAAAGAACAGGAAGAAGTACAGAGGAAAGAACAAGAGGAAGGGAAGAGGAAAGAGCAAGAGAAAATACATGAGGAAGAACTGAAAAAGGAGCATGATAAGAGCAACAAGTATGTGAATGTCGATACCCAGATTGACCCGAGATTGCTCCAGGAATGGAAACAATTCGACTCAATCATAAGCAATCTAGAAAGATCAAGAGATGTCGATACATCCAAAGCGACTAATACACAGGATATAGCGTCAAAAGAGGTTCCAAGCGAAGAAACCAACGGTCTACCCCCTACTACAGACTTAGAAATAATTCCCAAAGATCCTTCAGATGAAATCATTTTGCAAGTGGAGGATATACCTCCATTGGACGTCTTTTACAACCCAAAGCACAGGGCCGTAGTAAAGCGACAGCGGAGAATGAGAAGGATTGATCAACCTTCCCTGTTCCCTGAACAAACAGTGACAACCAACATAGTTTGGAAGGAGAAGTTCGATCCTTTCGATGACCTAACAAAGTTGTCCCAATATGCTGGAGCCTATTCGGCGGCCACCATGGACAAGGCATCGGAAGTGAGTAATTTGTTAAAAGAAAAAGACCAGGCAATCATTTTGTTACAAACACAGCTATCAGAGGCACAACAGAAAGTAGAACAATTAGAACGGCAGTTGTCAACATAGTAACAGTTAAATAATCAACTGAACAAGCACTTACATGAAGAGAAATAGAGGGTAGATTCTAGCGCGATCCAAAGGCAGAAAGAATTATCGGAGGCATTAGCAAAATTGAAGACGATGAATGAACAGATGGTAAAGACAAAAGATGAGCAAATTGCTCAATTATCACTTCAAATAGAGAAGTTCAAGAGTCTTCCGCAACCTGCCGATTTCAGGGCAGAAGCACTACAGTTTAATAAGGCACTGGTAACACAAATAAGATTATTGTGTCACAAAATTACTCAAGTTGAACCCCTGTGTGACATAACAGCATCAATAATTGATAAATCAGTTGATGCTAGATAGGACTTAGAGTAGGCTGATGAGACCTTAATAGATTTTCTTACTTGGCAAGACACTAGTGAGGGACATGCAGCAAATTTGCCTAAAATCCTAGAATCCCATAAAGAAATTCTATTCATGGAGTGGCAGTCCCAATTGATGAAGGCAAAGAGAGCAGTTTCTAGATGCAAATTATCCACAAGTAATTTGATTGAATTAATTAACAATACTCTCTATTTATCCAATATGATCTCTCAATGTACACCAGGTAAATTACTATTGGCTAAAACATTAGAGCAATCATGTTATCAAGAGCTAGAAAAGAATGGGAGATTGATCACAGGTATTAAAAGTTTAACTTGGGACACCTATTGGTTGTTCCTAGTAAACCCATATAGCCAGAGAGCTGCTCTCAAGTGCCTAACAGATGCAATTAGGTGTATCATTCCCGATATACACGATGCCACCTATTCGGCTCAACTCAATTCTCGTCTTAGCTGCCCTCAAGAAGTGTAACCGATGCTAGCGATATGCCAACTCAGGTCAAAAGGAAAATAGCCAGAGTGATTAATCATGCTGCTGACTACCAGATTGTTGTGGAGGAGATATTCAAGATCAAGTTATAACAATTTAGTAGCATTTTAATTTTGTAGTTAGTTAGTTTAATCAAGTATTTATAGACCCTTTCATGTATTTAGAAAGGGTCCTAAGTTTTTGTATATTACTTAAACCTGAAGTTGCACTACTATACTTCAGGTATAGTTTTTTATAAAGACTGGACCAATTATTCCAATTTTGATAACGAAGCTTTTATGTGGATGTGCACTACTGCCTTTATTTAAAAGTATCTCTGAGTCGAAAGAAGGAATTCGAATTGCGATTGATGTTGGGAATGATTTGCAGCTCATATGGTACTACTATCTATGTCTAAATTCATTCTTTTTATGTCAATTGTTATTTAATCATTCTTGCTATTATTGAATATATGCATGTGTTTTAACAACATTCTTTATACTTTCCACTATTGGATGTTTACAGCGTGCTTTTCTTCTTATCATACATGTATTAGTAATATAAAAAGACAAGCGTAACAATGTTTTATTAATTACTTTGTTCAACTATTTGAACAAAGCAATTATTATATGAAGGAATGTCTATGTTTATTGAATAGTGTCATCTATATGCCTATTGATGAACAAAGATCATCAAACGTTGCACTTAAGAATAGAAGCTTCCCGGGATAGAATAGTTGTTTGTATTTTATCTTTTTAGATTAAGTCATTCATCCATTATCACTTATTAGAAAACTAGTCACTCATCCATCCCTTTTTATTCATCACTGGGAAACTGGTCCCATTATATCCAGTCCGAGCCACCATCCCAAACAGAAAAGGAGTTGTATTAAGGTCCGGACCGGGTGGTTATCCCCCGATGTTGATGCAACGACTTTCGAGGCATCAACATTTTTGGCGCTAGAAGGAGGGCCATTGACTATGAATGGCAAGTAAATCAAAATCTATAAACCATTCTCAGAGTAAATCTCCCTCCACCTCACCTCAGACCTCCCGTTTGCATTCTGAAATACTAGTATCCAAACGAGAAGAGGGATCAACTACCAGTGCTCAACCCCATCATACTTCAGAACGATTAAGTTCTGAGTCACCTGAAGTTCAGTCTCTTATCCAGAAACTTCAAGGCTTTTCCATATCACGTCAAAAATATAAAGTATCTCAAGGCAGTGAGACTTCACAATTCCATCTACCTCACCCTCTCACCAGACTTCAAAGCAAAAAACTCGGCATTGAACCTGCTGAGTTGCCTTTACCAAAAAGGAAAAAGGCTAAAAAGAACATTGAAGGATCTGGTAGTGAGACCTTTTCTCCATCATCTTCCATCTCATCCTCTCTAGTGCGAAGTCAAAAATCCACTCCCCCATTACATATTGTTGTTCAACAGGGATCACCAACTTCAACATCACAATCTATTCAATCTTCAATACCAACTCCTCCCCAAACACCTGGAACTCCATCGGCAATCGTTGTTACTTCCAAGATGGCTCAGAATCCATGGAACAGTCCTAGTGCGGTCATTATGCCTGTACCATTACATCCATTACCTGATTATCCTGAGAAGTGGTTACCAAAATTTAATCCAGATGCTGGAACATTGGCTGAAGAACATATTAACAATTTCATGTTATCAGTTAATCTAAAAGGAGTAACAGAAGAAGATGTTGTCGTTAGGCTTTCCCCCTACACTTTACAAGGATCAGCTGGGTCTTGGTATTTTTCCTTACCCTCTGGATCCATTACCAACTAGAATATATTTTAGGAGTAGTTTCTTACCAAGTATGGTGATGATAGATCTTTAGCGACACTGATTAATGATCTTTCAAATCTAAGGATTGAATCTAGAGAACCTATCAACGACTTTAACTCCCGATTCAATAAACTCTTGAATAAGATCCCTACCGATTCCAAGCCAAGTGAGAAAATCAAAAGCGAGCGGTATATCACAACCCTACCTTCAAATATAGCCATTTTTGTAGATAGGGCTGGGAAACCAACTTTAGCCGAAAACATGAAAGAAGCGCTCGCTGTGGAAAAACGCATTATCGCTTTGGAAAAGAAAGTTGCTCTCGAAGATAGGAAATCCAAAAGAGTTTCTTTTAAGGATGATTCAAAAAAGAAAACCCCTAAAGATCCATACGATATGGAGGATCTACAAAAGGTCCTCAAAACAATGTCAAATGAAATGGTTGAAATTAAAAAGCAAGTAGTAGAAACTTCAACAAAGAAACCATATAGGAATTTTAAGAAACCTGAGTCAAAACCACCAAATTTTATATCTAAAATGCAGATTCAGATCCTAAAGAGGAAGAAGAAGATGAAACAATTTCACCATCCGATGAATTCGAAGAAGAGGAAGTTGTTGAATGCCATGCAATGTGGGACTTCATATTACCTAACTCCAATACAAAAAATGAACAAGACGATTTTCCTGTGACTACTAGGAGTAAAGGTGCCCCTAAACCTATCCAGGCAAGTTCAAAGAAAAGGAGTGCAGGTACTACTACTACAAAGGAAAAGGTACCCACAAAGAAGTCAGCCGCAACAGTACCTCAAAACCAACCATCATCCTCAAATATACCTTCAACATCTAAAACATTGGTAGTATCAGATTCAATGGATTACAATATTTTTTATGATATGAAGAAGACTAAGGCAAACGTCACCATGTTTGAACTTCGCAAATTAAAACATCAGCAGAAATTGCTTCTTAAGGAACTGAATGCGGTTCCTTCTTCGCCTCTTCCTAGTGCTAAAGCTGCAAATGATTCAGGACAACCACCTTCTGGTAGGGTTGAAGCTACTGATACGATTTTAATTGGAGACAGATCAAATTCCCATAACCCCCCTTTCCTCTTAACCTACGAGATCTATAATCGAAATCTACACAACTGTTTGATTGACTCAGGGGCGTCATCTAATATAATGCTAGCTTGAGTTTGTTCCAAACTGAACATTGAGCCCCAAAAGTCTGCAATTCACATTGTACAGTTGGATAGAACCAAAGTCCAAGTTTTAGGGGAAATCAACTCTTTGACTATCAAGTTATCGACTGATCCACGAGTAGTTCAAAGAATTGATATCTTAATTGTTGATATACCTGAGTTTTATGGTTTAATCTTGAGTAGGGATTGGTCTGAGAAGCTCCATGGGTATATTTCTATTGATTGGTCCCATATGTGGCTACCCTACAAGGGAAAGCCAAATCAAACAAAAATCAATCGGGAGAAACATATGACCCATACTGTCACCAAATTTGAACAGGAGAATCAACCAATAGCATTTAACAATAATATTTTGGGGAATTACTCTTCTGAATCATTCATTGGCAATTATACTGTCCAACCATCTCCTTTCTCAGTAAACCAATTCACATCCCAAATCGAAAATTTTTCACAAACCAATAGATCAAGATGTGTTAATATTGCTGAGAACACTGTAAATAAAATTGTTGACAATTCTTTATTTTGGTCTTTATACTTTGACGAATCTAAATCTAGTGAAGGATCAGGAGCAGGGTGTATTTTAGTTAGCCCTGAGGGAGAAAAAACTATGTCGTCTTGTAGGTTGGAATTCGAATGCACAAATAATACAGCTGAGTATGAGGTCTTAGTTCAAGGACTATATAAAGCTATTGGCCTTAAAGTTCAATATTTGAAAGTGTTTGATGATTCAGAGATTGTCATAAAACAAGTTAGAAATACAATTCACTGTCTTTCTAGTCACCTCAAGCACTATCAGTCTTTGGTCCAGGAACTTATATCTCAATTTTTAGCATTTAATATTTCACCTATTCCCAGATACCAGAATGCAGTAGCTGACTTTCTAGCCAATGTTGCTTCTAAACTCCTACCTTCCGAAGATTATAGCTGAGATAGATTTTCAGTAGAGTTAATTTTTAGACCATCGATTCTTGACAATGTCACCAATTGGCGAGTGTTCAATCATGATGAAGGCATCTTACATTTCTTGACTTCCGACAAGTCCTACGATGATCAAATCATTCATGAAAGCAATCATGATCTCCAGATGAAGGAAAAGCACGAGGAAAACTCAATACCAAAACCTGTGGTTAAACTTGAGGATCTCTACGATATTAAAGACGGGTTTAAACAGGTAACCAATTTAAAGCTCCAAAGTTCCACCTTAAGATTTGAATTGATAAACCTTGGTACTAAGCAGAACCCTCAAAACATCAATTTGGGATTAGGAATTTCTGTGGAAGAAAGGATAGCATTCATTAGATTATTAAGAAAAAATAAACATGTCTTCGCTTGGAAATATGATGATTTAAAAACATACAATACATCAATCATTCAGCATACCATTCCAATGCTTTCTGAACAAAAACCAGTCCAACAGAAGTTGAGGAAAATTCATCCTAACTTAGAGAGTCAAATAAAATCAGAACTCAATAAACTCTCGAAAGCTAAGATTATTTTTCCTGTTCAGCACTCAAACTGGGTTTCCAATATGGTGCCTGTTAGAAAGAAAAATGGCGACATCAGGATTTGTATAGATTTCAAAAATCTGAATAAGGCAAGCCAAAAGATAATTTCCCATTACCTACCATGGAGCAGATACTCCATTCAGTAGCAGGTTCTGAGTTAATGTCCTTTTTAGATGGTTTTTCAGGATATAACCAAATTTTGGTCCATCACAGACTCAAAACTACCTTCAGAACAAAATGGGGAACTTACGCTTATCAGAAAATGCATTTTGGACTTATTAACGCAGGAGCTACATTCCAAAGAGCAATGGATATAGCCTTGAAAGGATTGATCAACAAAAGAGTAGTTTTCTATTTAGATGATATTACTGTATTTTCTAAAAAGAGATCCAATCATTTACATGATTTGAATCAAATCTTTGAACGCTGCAGAAGGTATAGTATTTCACTCAATCCCAAAAAATCCTTCTTTGCTCTTAATCAAGGAAAGCTCTTGGGCTTCATCGTTTCCAAAGATTGTATTTATATTGATCCAGATAGGATTAAAGAGATTTCTGAAATTCCATTTCCTCATAACAAAAAATCCATGCAGTCATTTTTAGGTCAAATTAACTTTGTCAAGAGATTTGTTCCCGATTTTTCCCACATCATTTTACCATTGCAAACTATGATTAAGAAAAATTCAGTGTTTAGATGGGGATCTGCAGAAAAGGAAGCATTTGATTCAATCAAACAATCAATAATCAATTCCCCCGCTTTAAACACTCCTAATTTTTCTAATCATTTCATATTGTATACTATCGTGTCCCATTCATCTTATGCAACAGTACTCACTCAGATTAATGATCACAACTTGGAAGCACCGATTTCATTTTATAGTTCAAATCTGCAGGGTGTTGAACTAAATTATTCTGAAGTTGAAAAACAAGCCTTTGCTGTGTATAAAGTTGTCAAACATTACAAACCCTTCCTTTTAAAAGCCCATACAAAAGTTATAGTTCCTTTTTCTGCAGTAAGGCAATTACTAATCCAAAGGGAATTAGGTGAAAAAAGGGAAATTTGGGTTATAGCAATTCAAGAATATAGCTTGGAAAATCAAGCCAGCAAATATTGTTAGGGGCCAAGGTTTTTGCAGGTTATTAGCAGGAGCATCCAACATTCAAGAATCACGTGATACAGAACATATTGAAGAAATCAACCAGATAAGTATTACTGATTCTGAATCCCAATATGCAGACTTGATCTTTTATTTGAAAAATGGATATGCACCTCCTAATCTTTCTTATAAAAACAAACGAGCCATTAGATTAAAAGAAAAAAACTTCATAATCATTGATGATTTACTTTTTAGGCAAAATTATGATTCAATTTTATTAAGATGCCTAGAAAAACCTGAAGCACAAAAGGTTTTGCAGGAGCTACATGATGGACTAGCAGGAGGACATTTCGGAGCTGACACAACAGCCCACAAAATCATTCTTGCTGGATATTATTGGCCCACCCTATTCAGAGATACTCACGAATATGTAAGGAAATGTCGAAGTTGTCAAATCTCCAGTGGAAGACAAAGAAAACCAGCTTTCCCTTTGCAACCAGTCAACATTGATCAACCTTTCGAGCAATGGGGATTGGATATCATTGGGGAATTAACTCCACAGTCCTCCAAACAACATAAGTATATCCTTACTACTAATGATTAATTTACTAAGTGGGTTGAAGCAATTCCTTTAAAGACAACAAACTCTGAAGTAATTATTGAGTTTATAGATCAATTCATCATTACTAGGTTTGGTGTCCCAAATGCTCTTGTTTTCTATAATGCTTCTTATTTCTCTGGAAATGATATGTTTGAGTTCGCTATTAAAAGAGGATTTAAATTTAAATATTATGAAAATTACTATCCCCAGGGTAATGGTTTAGCAGAATCTACCAATAAAAATCTAGTCAAAATTATTAAGCGAACTATTGAACAGAATCATAAAAACTGGCACAAATCTTTAATATTCGCACTATGGGCTGATAGAATAACGCAGAAGTCTTCCATAGGTACTTCTCCATTCAACCTTGTATATGGGAAAGAAGCAGTTCTAGCAACCAATCTATTGCTTCCTTCTCTAGCCCTAGTTCAGTTTATTGAAGAAAGCCCCTCTTCTTCTATTCAACTTAGACATGATCAAATCTTAAAATTAGAAGAAGAAAGAGAAAAGGCCAAAATTACTCATGGAAAACATCAGCAAATTATCAATTCATATTTTGATTCCACTTCATCCAGTTCAAAACAGTTACAGGTTGGTGATCTAGTTCTGAAATGGGACAAAGCCCATGAGGATAAAGGAAAACACACCAATTTCCAGAAGATGTGGCTTGGACCATTTCAGATCAACGAGAAGATAGGCCATTCAACATTCATATTACAAGATCTATCAGGAAAGAGGGATTCTCTTCCTGTTAATGGCCTCATCTTAAAGAAATTCTTCAATTGAGGAGGTAACCCCTTCTCCTTTTTTATTTTATTTTTTTTTTTTCAGTAGAATTTGTAGTTTTTAGGATTATTAGGAAATAAAGTTGTAAGATATATTCCATTGGCCTTTGCTATACTGAAAATTTGCTCAAAAGAAGTAGTTTTGATATTTACTTTTAAAAAAGAAGCCTTAAACAAAAGGGACAATTTCTAGGAAATTAGGTATATTCACATTCTGAAACCCCATTTCATTTTTGTGAAATCTTCTCAAGATTTAGAAGTACTGTAAATCATTTTAATGTTTTCAAAAAGGCCATGAAAAATTTATCAATATCAAAACAGAAACTAATTCAATCTTAGCATCTTCAACTCTTACCCTGTCATCTATTCTCTCCTAAGGAGAAAATTTTCCATCCCATTCATCCAAGTTTATGATTACTCAGAGTGTAATTCTAAAATATTTGATATAAAAGATAAGGGGTCTTATTACAAGCCTGCTTACCATTATCATTGGGAAATAGTTTAACCGACATTACCAACACTGCATACCAAAACAGGCTTATAACCATAAGACAAGGGGTCTCATCACGAGCCAGCTTGTTCGGTTAGACTACAACTAGTGAATGGCATTGTCAAACAGCTGGCCACCAAACCAGGAAAATGACTTTTTATCTTACAAAATAATAGAAAAGAAAAAACAAATGCAAAATATGAAAGCATATTTTGAATTCATTCTTTTAATCATACTCTGAAATGGATGGCATAATGGATAGTCAAATGGCTAAAAGGTATCCCTGTCGAAACTATGAACGTTTGCTAGCAGCAGAGGCTCTACCTATGAAAAAGGAGTCAATTAAAAAGGCTAAGTTGGAAAGGTTTCTTGTTTTATCATTATCAACCAATAGAGGCCAATTTAAAACTTAGTATGTATTTAATTTTAACAAGAGAAGAAATTAGCAAAAATAGCTCTTATTATATTCAAAATGTATGTATACCTAGTTATATTAGAAATTTCCCTCTTTGATAATATTTCTATATAAAGAAAGTCTAAGTATTTCAATATTTCTCAGAGATAACTGTTTCTCCCAGCAAATCTCCAATTTTTGTGTTGTACAACAACCCCCCATTTCATAAAATTTTACCTTCAAAACTATAATATGAAATGCGTCCCTTTTAGATTAAATTGGTATCAACTTATCATTCCTCAAAAGGTCCGAAAAGAAACAAAACATTATAAACCTTTTGAGACAACATATAATCGATCTTATAATAAAAAATGAATAATTATTTATTATTGCGATAAAGCGATCGCAAGATCGCATATCGCAATAACGAAGGATGCATAACAAAATACCCATTGGTTTTCACCAATGCGACAAGCGCGAATAACTATCGGATATCGAGAAGGTAAGAAATCGTAACAAAAGGTCCCCTCTCCTTGCTCTGATGTGATATCACTATCGGCGATTGGGGATTGTAACATACATGCAACAAAAATCCCTCTTCTAAAAACTCCCGATGCGAATTAGCGATATCGCTATCGGCGATTGGGGATTCCACAATAACACCAATATAACTACTTAAGCATTCCTCTGATCCCCAATTGCGATAAAGCTAAGTACGACTTTCAAAAGGATTGATAAGGCTTGGGTATGTTGTGTTAAATTATTATTAAAAGCCTTTCTCTTCCCGATAATGATTCACTTGCGCCCAACCACCAAAACATCAAAGCCACACTCAAATGAATTATTCGGCCAATAAACGATATGATGAGCATTTAAATGATTGACAGGTTTAAACGGCCAATTAATGGAGCAGTTATGCCAAAATCTCTTCAGAGATTGTATCCACGGCAGTCTTATTTTAATCCTCCATTATTCATTGATTGATATAACTCTTTCATACTTGATTTGCGCCACCTATTCTCTGAATTACGTTCATTTTATCTCCTGTGCAGAACTCCTCCGAAGCAGCGAATTTAGGCCAAATGGGGAAGAAGTCTAAGCAATTTGGAACAGCTTCAGCTTCCGCAGTAACAAGACAACATACTACCGATTCGGGACCAAGTAAAAAAGGATTAATCTCAAACACCACATGTCTTGGTCTCGGTAATACTACTTGGTAGAGCATCTATAATCTGGTTGAAGCCGAAGAACCTCAGGAAACATCAGTACAAGCTACAGCAGGCTCGAACCGGAAGTCTGAAGCTACCCTAAAGGATTTGGTCGATTCTTACTTACACCGAATAGTGGCTCAAGAGCAAATTCTTCCATACACAGATGTGGTAAGGTGGGAAGTTGAGGAAGTCCCAATTACAAACAGAACATTTTGCACTATCGATGGGACAGTCTTCGGTTCATTTCAACCCAATGATTTGAGACAAATGTACCATTTGCTCAAACCAGAGAAGAAGTATAACAAAGCATTTCTGGAGAAGTTCAGAGATGAAAATGAAACTGAATCAGCACCTATACGGGAATGGAGACAGAACCCCGCGAAACACAAGCATGAGTCCTCGGGTAAGTACTCTGTCGATTCCTTGTGTTCTCCTTATTGTTATGTTGGAGCGATGATGTGTAGGATTTGGGGGTTGCATGACTCCTCCAAATTTTCAATAGAGATGGTACCTTTAATAGAAGCAGCAGCCAATAGCGAAATAATGGATTGGGGGAATATATTATCTGATAAGTTAGCGACAGCTATTCTTGAGTTCAGAAACAAAACCCGCGTTACTGATAGGTTTATTCCTCCATTTTACTTTAGTGCCTACATCTTAGATACTCTCTGTTTTAACTCTGAATTTCCTGTTCTGGGATGGAGATGGACTCCACAGGACCCCATGCCCATTCATATCTATCACCAAAAGTTGTGGAAAGCCCATTATAAATACCACCTATATCAAGTTTGCAATGGATTTATGTTACCCATTTACTATGCAATTTTTGACAAACCTGCTCCTAAGATTTCCTCACAAGCAGATATTGACTTGACAGCCTTAGGAACCTGGTTCGGAGAAGAAAAATTTACATATGTAAGAGTTTTCGGCAGTCATGCCAGGCCTCATGTCCTCCCCTTGTATATACCCGACAAACTATTGGCTCGAGAGATAGCATATCAGCTTACATCCGCAGGAGCTACCAAAACTCTGAGGAATTTAAAGAAGCAAGTTTGGCCTCCTTTTCCTCTAAGGTGTGGAGTTTACACTCTGCATGACTATAAGCATGCAGAGAAAGAAGCAGAAAAGATAAATGTACTGAATCTCGCCACTCTTCCTAACAGACGATTTGATCCAAACAAAGTCGCCTATAATGTACTAGAATAGGCAAAACTCACTAAGTTTGAACATAAAGAAGATGAGTTTGATGACCTATTCTCCTCAGCCGAGTCATTATTTCAGGTTCAAGCGCTAGCTAAAATGAGATATCACGATGACGAGTTAGTCGAATTTAACAAACTTAGAGAGCAGAGGTTGCAAACTCTGCCTCTAGATTTGTTAGCCACAGCCCCGATGACACAGTCAAGCGAGCCTGAACAGCGACTTACCAACGAACCTCCTACTACATCAGAAATTTTTGAAGAAGTCCAAAGAAGAGAGCAGGAGGAACTCCAGAGGAAAGAACAGGAAGAAGTACAGAGGAAAGAACAAGAGGCACTCCAGAGGAAAGAACAAGAGAGAATACATGAGGAGGAACAGAAAAGGCAGCAGGAGCAGAGCAGCAAGGATGTGAATGTCGATACCCAGATCAACCCAAGATTGCTCCAGGAATAGCAGAAATTCGACTCAATCATAAGCAATCTAGAAAGCTCAAGAGATGTCGATACTTCCAAAGCGGCTGATACACAGGATACAGCGTCAAAAGAGGTTCCAAGCGAAGGAACCAGCGGTATACCCCCTACTACAGACTTAGAAATAATTCCCAAGGATCCTTCGGATCAAATCATTTTGCAAGTGGAGGATATACCTCCATTGGATGTCTTTTATAGCCCAAAGCACAGGGTCGTAGTAAAGCGACAGCGGAAAAGGACAAGGATTGATCAGCCTTCCCTCTTCCCTGAACAAACAGTAACAGGCAACGTAGTTTGGAAGGAGGAATTTGATCCTTCCGATGACCTAACAAAGTTGTCCCATTATGCTGGAGCCTATACGATGGCCACCATGGACAAGGCATCAAAAGTGAGTAATTTGTTAAAAGAAAAAGACCAGGCAATCGTTTTGTTACAAGCACAGCTATTGGAGGCACAGCATAAAGCAGAACAATTAGAACAGCAATTGTCAACGCAGCAATAGTTAAATAATCAACTGAACAAGCAGTTACATGAAGAGAAACAAAAGGTAGATTCAAGCACGATTCAAAGGCAGAAAGAATTATCGGAGGCGTTAGCAAAATTGAAGACGATGAATGAAAATATGATAAAGACAAAAGATGAGAAAATTGCTCAATTATTAGGTCAAATAGAGAAGTTCAAGAGTCTTCCGCAGCCTGCCGATTTCAGAGCATAAGCACTACAAATTAATAAGGCACTGGTAACACAAATAAGATTATTGTGTCATAAAATTGCTCAAGTTGAACCCCTGTGTGACATAACAGCATCAATAATCGATAAATCAGTCAATGCTAGACAGGACTTAGAACAGTCCGATGAGACCTTAACATATTTTCTTACTTGACAGGACACTAATGAGTTACAGGCAACAAATTTGCCTAAAATCCTTGAATCCCATAAAGAGATTCTATTCATGGAATGGCAGTCCCAATTGATGAAGGCAGAGAGAGCAGTTTCTAGATGTAAATTATCCACAAGTAATTTGATTGAATTGATTAACAATACTCTCTATTTATCTAATATGATCTCTCAATGTACACTAGGTAAATTACTATCTTCCAAAACATTGGAGCAATCATGTTATCAAGAGCTGGAAAAGAATGGGAGACTGATCACAGGTATTAAAAGTTTAACTTGGGACACCTATTGGTTGTTCCTAGTAAAACCATACAGCCAGAGAGCCGCCCTCAAGTTCCTAACAGATGCAATCGGGTGTATCATTCCCGATATACACAATGCCACCTATTCTTCTCAACTCAATTCTCATCTCAGTCGCCCTCAAGAAGTGGAACCGGTGCTAGCGATATGCCAACTCAGGTCAAAAGGCAAATAGCCAGAGTGATGAATCATGTTGCCGACTACCAGATTGTTGTGGGGGAGATATTAAAGATCAAGTTATACCAATTTAGTAGCATTTTAATTTTGTAGTTAGTTAGTTTAATTAAGTATTTATAGACCCTTTCATGTATTTAGAAAGGGTCCTAAGTTTTTGTATATGACTTAAACCTGAAGTTGCACTACTATACGTCAGGTATATTTTTTTTATATAAAGACTGGGCCAATTATTCCAATTTTGATAACGAAGCTTTTATGTGGATGTGCGCTATTTCCTTTATTTAAAAGTATCTCTCAGTCGAAAGAAGGAATTCGAATTGCGATGGATGTTGGGAATGATTTGCAGCTCATATGGTACTACTATATATATCTAAATTCATTCTTTTTATGTGAATTGTTATTTGATCATTCTTGCTATTATTGAATATATGCATGTGTTTTAACAGCATTCTTTATACTTTCCACTATTGGATGTTTACAGCATGCTTTTCTTCTAATCATACATGTATCAGTAATATTAAAAGACAAGTGTAACAATGTTTTATTAATTACTTTGTTCAACTAATTGAACAAAGCAATTATTATATGAAGGAATGTCTATGTTTATTGAATAGACTCATCTATATGCCTATTGATGAATAGAGATCATCAAACGTTGCACTTAAGAATAGAAGCTTCCCGGGATAAAATAGTTGTTTGTATTTTCACTTTTAGATTAAGTCATCCATTCATTATCACTTATTAGAAAAACAGTCACTCATCCATCCATTTTTATTCATTACTGGGAAACTGGCCCCATTATATCCAGTGGAAGCCACCATCCCAAACGGAAAAGGAGCTGTATTAAGGTCCAAACCAAGTGGTTAAGGTCCAGACCGGGTGGTTATCCCACAACTTATGGAGCTTCATGATAATTTTCTTTAGTACACTCTTGGAAACATTCCTCAAGCTATGGCATTGGCCTTTATTACATCTCATTAAGTTTCTTGTGTGCATGTCACTTTGATTTTACCATTAATGTGACATATTTTAACATTTTTAAGAATCAATAACTAGTCATTTTTTTATTATAAAAGAATTCAAAACCCATTTTCTTTTCCCCTTTCTTCTATTTGTTGGTCATTTCTTCTATTTGCTGGTCATTTTCCTTCTTCAAGTGCATCAAATTATTTTATGCCACCTAGTACATATAAACTCAAAGCATATTAGCAATTTTCCATATAAATCCTCACCAATACTCCCTAATCACCTACCTCTATGCATGAACTCACTTTCAAAAAGGTTTAGGCATATTATTTGCTTCTTTTCCATTTCCAATTATTTAAAAGGAATTTAAAATGAATAATCACCTTTTTCCACTTTTCCCTACGATTTGATCCAAGAGGATCCCCACGACTAATCCAATAAAATGGTCTCAAACTATGTTGAAATTGTTTGCATGTCAAAGAGTTCATGAAGAGCTTTCTAATGTAATTTGAATGGGGTAAGTCAAACACTGTATGCAAAATTTATAGCCCATAAAAATTGAAAAAATAGGTAATAAAAAAAATACCGTGTTGATATGTGTCAACAATTACATGTTGACATGTGGATTAATAAGAAGGAAACACATGGTGATCTAGCTTCAACGTGGCACTTCACATTTAAAATTAATGTGGGTAGGTTGTTGAGATTCACAAGGGATTTAAAAACTATGACAACCAACCACACCACACCACGTGCAACACAACCCATGTTGAGGATTTAAAAACTGTATCTTAATATTCCATCCAACCACAACTGGTGAAGCCAAACCATGAGGCACTCCAACAAAGATTTTCATATACCTTGTCTATAATCTGCAAGCCTATAAATATAATGTAAAATCACGCCACTCTATGTCAGATACATAATCCCTACATAATGTGAAAGGGTGTGATTTAAATCATGCCCTCTTTTCCAAAATTCAGGTTCTTTACCACTAGACCACAAGCTACAAAAACATTATAAATTGAACATAATTTATTTTGAAGTGACAACAAATATTCTTGGTGGAGCAAATATGCAAGATAGGTTCTTTGTTGTGGGAAAATGCCAATGGGGGTTGACAAACCAATGCTACTGTCTCCTTTGAAGAAATTTAGTGACACATATTTGTATATTGAAGGTCATTCATTATTGTAAAAAATATTGAAGTCTTTTCATCATTTTTAATGGATTACTTCCTCTTTTGAAGCAAAGTCAGATACATAATCTAAGGGGGTTAACTCCATTGTCAATTCACTAAATATGGTATATGTTTATTGCTATTATATTTTTAATTTTTTATTATTTAAATTATTGATTTAATTTTATCAGTAAATTTGTAATGAAATTGTAGCAAAATTGAGAAGTTGTGTATAATAATTCAAATTAATGCAATAAAGCAATTTTAGTACTAATTTTGGATCAAATTGGTATAAGAGCAGGTTTTATCAATGATTTTCTCAAGATTTAGTGTTGAATACTAATCTGGTCAAAGCTCGAGTGCAAAGAAGAGTCATGTGAAGAGTACAATCCCAATATTGGTACATGTTGTGCATTTCAATGGAAACAAATGGAACCTAAAAGGGAAGAAAACCTCATTAAGTATGAAAGGATGTTTCAACAAGATTTTCATGACATGAAAGCAATGATGGAAGAGTTACATAGAGAACAAAGGAAGAATGGAGAAATCCTAAGTCAAGCTAAAGAAGAAGGAGGTGGTGGTGAACCTCTTCGGAATCATTCTTCTCCATTTTCTCCTCCATCTCCATCTCTATCATAGAAAAGAAAACTCTATAAAATAGATTCTAATTTTCCTTCATAAAAATTAGATGTAAAATTCAATTGCCAATGTATAAAGGACAACCTAATGCAGAGAAATTGGATAATTAGATCAAGAAAATTGAGGTACATTGCAAGTTTCAAGTAATTATGGATGAAGAAGCAAAGTTCAGCTAGAAACTCTCCCACTAGGAGGAACATCATTGATTTTGTGGGAGAGTAAGAATCAAGAAGATATTCTTAAGAAAGGTAAAATGGTATCTTATTGGTATGAATTTGTAGATACGATATAGAAGTCATTTTATCCTTTAGTGTAACATGATTTGGGAGGACCCAAGATGCCTCAAAATTCAATATTCCCAAATTAATATGAAAAGGTTGTCATCACAAAGGGCTTGATGAGATATTTCCAGCCCAAATTGAATAGGCTTAAACAAACTTTGTATGAGAAAGTTATCATGTTTTGAAGTTTTGCTAAAACAAGAAAAAAATAAAGGATAGAAGTGACACATGGTAGTCCAAAAGAGTGACATGTGGTAAGACATATGAAGGGAACATGGAATGACTGTAAATATGACCTTGCAGGTTGTATAGGTGTCATGTGGCAATTTCATACAAATGACGTGGAAGATCATACAGTGTTGTGGCATATGAGTTAGTAGGGTAGTTAGCAGACACATGGTAGGTTCTGGAAGATGCACATGGCATAGGTGCTGACTAGATAGGTGATATGGTAAGCTGACTCAATAGTTGACAAGGAAGGGTGTTGATTGTGTGCTAGGTGGACCAATACTATAATGACATATGGACCAATCACATGGTGCCATGTGGCTTCCCAAATGGAAAAAAAATGGGATTAACTACCACAAAATGACTAGATAGGGAATCAAACCTTTGGCCTCATGGATGCAAGCGCAATGAATTCACCAATAGATCAACAAACTATTATTGGAATGGAATTGGTACATACTAAATTTAAAGTTTATTTATAACTATGTACCAAATATGGGAGGCCCACGGGCTTGACCTTCAGACCTCCTCTCAATAGCCAAAACCAACAAATGTTCTAACCATACGCGCCAACCGAATCAGCGATGTCCACAACTTATTTTTGGTTCTATTATATTAATATATAGTATGAAATGGACAACAACCTCCATGGGTTCAACCCCGAGGTTGTGAATCCCCAATTTTATATATCCCAAAAGTTATACCATCATGCAACAATTGGTGGTTGTGAAAAAATGGTTGATCCCTTGGTTTGTGTTTGTGATTTTTATCACTATGTATGTGATAAATACATTCTTTTTGTGCCCTTTTGGAGATTAGAGAAAGGAGAGAATGTTTTGTATGGTTCTTAGAGGTTATTGTATAGTTGCAGAATAGAGAGATAGCTTTTGAGAATGAGGACTTTGATGTAATTTTTCCATTTTGTGTACCATATATAGATAACTGAAGTTGTTTAGATTGCAAAGTTATATTGTATGTAGATAGATTTAGTTATTTGTATATTTTTAATACTTTTTATTACAATGAGAGAAATGAGTTGTATTTTATAATTTAAACTCAAATTTGTATGAGAGTAAATGGCATAAAATGTATGAGTAAAATCTACAAGTGGAAGCATAGGAACGAGATAGATGAAGTGGTTGGAATTACAATTCAAAATTCAATCCTAAAAGAAATGTATAAAAGCATTAGAGATCAAATGCAAGTTCAAGAAACTTGTTTATTAGAATTTGAAGCACAAATGGTTCAAGTATATTCTAGGCTCAATCATATTGCAGACCTTTGTGCATGCCCCTAGAGGGAAATCAACTTAATAACCCCTCTTCGATTGTTAGCATTCAAGAATAACACGTTGGCATGGGACTTCGACTATCAAGGAAAAGAGGAATTCATAGGTAAGAGGAGTAGTGATGGGACTTACTCCCACTTAGATATGTAGAATACCAAGGGTATTCCAACTAAATAAATCCAAGTGTAAGAGGGCTTCCTTCATGGGCCAACATTATAACATTTTTATTTGTTTAGGATTATTTGAATTTCTTTGTTAATTTTGTGTCAATATTTTGAACAATATTCAAGTTGGCATGATAGTATTTTTAGAACTTGGCTGAGGAGTGTAAAGGATTTCTTTTTTAAGTCTAAACTTGAAATGTCAATTGTAGGCTATGGCATTCTTTCTTTATGTTTGTATCACAACACCAATTGATTAGGTCATGCCCATTTTCTAGTAAAATATTACCCATTTTTATATATTCAAGCAAGCAAAGTGATCTTCAATAGAAATGGGTGATCCCTAGCGTGAAGTCACAATTAGATCACACACTGTTTGGGATAGGATACCCATCTAAATTCCAGCCCAATAACTAATACAAAAAATGAAGGTGTTTTATGCAACTATTCTAAGTGCAGAAAGTAAATAGCTAGGAGGAAAACTAAGAAAATAGAATATTAACTATGAACACCTACTTGTACTTCCAAAATAGATAATTGTTAGAGAAAAGAAAAGACATAAAAGTGAATGATAAACGTAAACAAATTAGTATGTAACAACAAACCATTCATAACCATCAATCTACCATCTACGTATAATAACTACAAAATGAGAAACATAAATGCAAAGCCCTAAACTTCACTGAAAAATAGTCAATATATGAACAATAAAACCTCATGGTGGTGGTGTAAACTAATAGGGAAAGTAGTTCACAAGGAATCCATCATACCGCATGATTTCTTCTCTCCAAAAAAAATGGCCCAAAAGTTTTCCCCTCACTAAATATCTTGAAATTGTTCTCAAAATTACAATCCCATAAGAAATTGAAGCTACCAAGTGTGTCAATCCCATAAGACATTTTGAGAACTATTTCAATAAATTTAGTTTGACATTGTGTCATACTAAATTATCTATATAATATGGCATGAAAAGTGGAAAATTTACATCAAATTCCTCAATCTCAAAAGCTAGCTCTCTATTCTACAACTCTACAATAGCCTCTAAGAACTATTTCAAGAAATTAGTGAGGAGAATACTTTAGGAACATTTTTTGAAGAGGAGCAATCATGTTGTGTGAAGGATTCCTTTTGAAATACTTTCACTATTAGTGTTGTCATTTACACCAACATAATGTTTTATTGTTCATATATTGACCATTCCTTAGTGATGTTTATTACTTTCCATTTAGGTTTCTCATTTTGTAATTATTATACTGAGATGGTCGATTGATGGTTATGAATGGTTTGTTTTTACATACTAGTTTTGTTATGTTTATCATTCATGTTTATGTGTCTTTTACTTTCTCTAAAAATTGTCTATTTGGAAGTACAAGTAGGTATTTGTAATTATTCTTCTATTTGCTTAGCTTTGCTCCTAGCAATTTACTTTTTGCATTGAACAATTGCATACTACAACTTCATTTTTCTTTTCCATCACTCATTTTAAGTATTAGTGGTTCGGATAGAATTTGGATGGGTTTCCTATCCCAAAGGGTGTGTGGTCTAATTGTGACTTCATATTAGGGATTGCCCATCTCTGTGGAAGGGCACTTTTCTCTTCTAAATAGATAACAATGGGTAACTTTTTACTAGAAAATTGGAATACAAACATAAAGAAAGAATTGGTGTTTGTATCAATTGGTGTTGTGATACAAACATAAAGAAAGAATTTCATATCTGTTGTA
This sequence comes from Pinus taeda, assembly GCA_000404065.3. Classification (NCBI taxonomy): domain Eukaryota; kingdom Viridiplantae; phylum Streptophyta; class Pinopsida; order Pinales; family Pinaceae; genus Pinus; species Pinus taeda. The sequence continues at coordinate 206,006 of APFE031535244.1, read as the reverse complement.
GCGGCTACAACCATCCTCCAAAATTTTGGCCTGCACCAATTTCGGAGCCTCCCTTGGAGAGTTTCACTTGATAACTGCACAAACTCAGGTTCACTTTGTGACCTCATGTGAGTCTTTACATTCACCTTGCTTGTTTATTACACTCAATTCTCTGCATGTTGATGTCTAATTCATGCTTGTGACTGTTTTCTGGTTATGCTCAAAGCCTTTGCTTCGTATGTGCTTGTTGTGTTCGCCATGAAGGAATCTGTCGCACTATGGGCTTGTTGTCAATCAATGTGATGTAATGTGGAAGTCTAAGAGACCCACTCATTGAACATAGAGTCATGTAAATCAGAAAGTCATGGAATTCGAATGGTCATGAGGGTAGTCGAACAACCACAACGGTCAGTTTCACCCTTGGCTATAAATACCCCCCTCATTTGTACATACGGCGACTTTTCACCTCAGCTCCTCCCACATAGCCAAGAGAGTCTGTAATATTTTCTTTGAGGATTAAGTAGTGGCTCAACCACCCCGCTGACAGGGCTAGTGATGTATGGTGTAACAATTTGTCTTTGAACTTTCGCTTAATTCAGAAGCCTGTCAATAGGCCAGCACGTTTTCACACATGTATTGTATTTGTTGTAAGACTAATCTTTAACAATTGTAATGCATGTTTCTTTAACCATGTGTTCTACATCTGAACTAATTCATTTGTTGTAATGCATAATCTATTGATGGAAATTTGATGTATATGTTGTTAATGTTGTCCTGTCTGTGTCAACTGCTCTTCCGAACATCAGACAAACCTTTCGCATGAACCTTTCTTGTAACAACGGTTGCACTCATCTCGGACTGATCTATGAGTGTTGTACGTGTTGTCTTACCTTTTATGTTGTGATTGCCGCTCTGAGTGGACTGCTCCGCCAGAAGTTGTGTATGTCCTTTGTGTTTTGTGTTCCTAGCCGGGTTGAGAATGATCCCTTTCAACCTGGAACTCACCTTCACCTTTTCCCCTCATAGTGAAAGAATCATTGACACAAGTACACTTACACTCACTAGGCATGCGAACCTCACTTCTCGAAGACAAAGTGAACCACTCTCCTATGCTGACAAGAAAGAGTTGAGGGAAATCCTTAAGAAAATAGCAAGTGGGCCATCATACTAGATGGGACTCCCACACCAAATGGTGTTAGGTCTATTTGGGATTTCTTACCGGGGTGATCCCCTAAATGTTGGCATGTCCAGCACCGTCAACATTTATGGCACTAGAAGGAGGGCATCCAGTTGTACATGGTTGATATTTCCCTCACACCCATTCAACAAACATTTTTTCCAAGGCATTAAATGGCACTCTCTCTCACCTACACACAAATCAGTGGTTGGTTACTCCTCACCCCCTAGCGTTGAGCACGATACTTCAAATCAACACCTTCACTCCATTCGCCCCATCACTCGCCAATTCATGAAAGCAGTCGGACTGATCCCTAACAGATAGCATCTTCCACGTGCAGTGAGAAAGCCAAAGGCCACTCCTACAATTGTTGTTGTATCGTCAATTGAAGAAGAAACCCTTGCCACACTTGAAGGTCTAGGAGAAGCTATCAAAGATGAAAAGAAATCTCTCATCCTCCGGCAAAGTGAACAAGGCACTCTTGTGGTCTCAGGGGTATAAGAGGCAGAGGGTAAGGCAGCGGAGGAGGTGGAGGTGGAGACGGACCAATGGACTTAGAGTCGGACACATCAAACTCCGAAGGAGAGGAAGAGTACGAAGAGGACGAAGAGATGGCTAACCCAAATCTTGAATGGATGACTCAAGGACCATTGCCTCTCCCGGATATTATGCACAAGATGTCAAACCAAGTGGAGAGAATGCACATCAATTTTAACCATGATAGTGCGGTGAAGGCAAAAGACCACTTAGACAACTTCTACCTACAGCTGCAGACCCTTGAGGTACGTTATGATGACGTAGCATGTAGATTGCTTCCATGTACCTTGGACGGTCAGGCAACTGCTTGGTATCACAACCTTCCACCAAACTCTATACAGAATTGGGGTTCTTTCAAAAGTATGTTCCTTGAAAAGTTTGTTGATGACAAGACCCCAACCATGCTACTCAAAGAATTGGGAAGCCTCAAGATGGAGGGAAAAGAGAAAGTGAGTTATTTCAATAAGAGGTTCACGTGTATACTGAATAGGTTCCCAGTAGACAATAAGCCTCATGACTCCATCACCACTGATTACTGCACATCCGCACAGTCAACCAGCATTGCGCAGTTCATCAAGTAAGTTGCAAGACCAACACTATTGGAAAATTGTGAAGAGCCTATCAGTGTTGAGAAAGACCTGCGTGCAGTTGGAGTCATCAAGGATGATCAATTGATGAAGGACTCCATGGATGTGAGCAGGCAGTCCCAAGAAAAGACGAGCAAGGGTAGAGACAAGGAAGCAACCGACATTGAGACCCTCACTCGTCTTGTCAAGAGCTTTTCCACAAAAATGCCCAGACTAAAACAATGCAGATCGGACACATTTGCAAGAAGTTACCCGCTCAGACAAAGACAGGCAAGGAGTTCATCAACTGGCTCATCAAGTAGTGACCAGTTCATTCCAAAAACTGCACAGAAGCCTGTGTTCCAGCTCGAACGGTGTGAAGATCCGAAATTATATTCTTTCCATGAAGAACATCATCCTAAGAACTCTTACCGGGCTGGAAACGAGTCACAAATACTTTTTATAGTCGTACACTCGAGACAAGAAACGATATGCAGGAGCAACCAGAAGACATGTATAATGATGCAGAGGTTGCACCTGATGAGCCATCAAGCTCTGAGCACATGGTGAACACGTATCAATGCTCGCAAACAATGGCAAAGACGAACACTAAGAAGCAGCCCCGGAAGAAGACTGACCATTACAGTCTTAGAATTAAAGGGGCTCCCCCCACACTTGAGGAGATGTAACAAAAGGTCATACTACTAATAAGGAAGACCGATCCACCAGCTGCCTCGAAGCAATAAACAAAAAATAATTCTGGAAAGACTGCGGCGGGTCAGAGTACATCCATGAGCAGAAAATTACAGAACACTCCACCGAACAACACGAACACCCGTTCCACACCGGAAACCTCAGTGAGTCTACCACCTCTAGATTATAACATTGTTGATGGCATGAATAAAACTTGAGCAAACATTAGTTTGTTCGAGTTGGCTAAAATCCAGAGTCAGCAAGATATCCTGCTGCGTGCTTTGGGACAGACAGTGACAGACAACACAGCCTCTACTAGCAAGGGAGCAAGCACACCTCCTAGACCACTTTCAATTGTGCTCAATACACTCTGGATGGAAGAAGAAAACTCAGGTTGCCCTCCATTCCTACTATCTTTTGAATTCTTCAACTACAATGTTCACAACTTCTTGGTTGATTCCAGCGCGGCAGCCACTGTCATGCCGCTCTCCATTGCTAAGAGGATCAATGCACAATGGAGTGAAACATCCGCAAGAATCATCCAACTTGATAGAACATTTGTACCAGCCATTGGTGAACTATGTGACATGATCATTCGACTATCCCATGACCATCAAGTCCACCAATGCATCAATATATTATTCGTGGGCATTCTGAAAGCATATGGTCTATTACTCAGTAGGGACTGGTCTAGAAAGTCGGATGGATATTTTTCTACAGACTAGTCCCACATGTGGATTTCATACAAGGCCAAGTGCAACCAAATCCAGGTAGAATCCAAGAGGTACATGAAGCATAATGCCACTCCCATCAATGGCATGAATGAATTGTTGGCTCTAGCAAAACTCATGTTCAACAACTGCCTCCTTGAAACAACGTTGGGGTGTTATCCTGCACGGTCGGCTCCAACCACACCAGACACATAGATGGGACTCCTTCCTTTCCCAACTGATGGTAATGAAACTTGTACAGCACATTGTACCAATAGTAGTGGTAGTAGCAGTGACAGCAGTAGCAGCAGTACTAGCACATCAAGTGGTTCGTGTATAAATGAGTTGTAGACTTTGTACTTCGATGGATCAAAGACATAGGACAACTCAGGAGTCAGGTGTGTTCTGATCGACCCTTGCAACAGGAAGCATCTAGTGTCAATCTGCTTGGAGTTTGAGTGCATGAATAATGTAGCAAAATATGAAGCACTCGTATTGGGATTGCAGAAAGTCGTCAGCTTCAATGTGGTCATGCTTAAAGTGGTAGGTGATTCAGAGATAGTGGTATGGAAGGTACATGACACCATTCACTATTTATCACCACATCTAAAAAACTACCAAGAAGAGGTATGGCGACTAATCTCAAACTTCCAAGCATTTAATATCATTTTTGTGCCACATATGTGTAATGCAGCTTCCAATGCATTAGCAAATGCAGCCTCAAGAATGTCACTGATTAGGGATAGATTTACTATTGAAATTTTGTACAAGCCATCTATCCCAGATAATATAACTAACTTACGCGTGTTTAATGATGATCAACAAATACTACATTTTATGGCCAACGCTGATATCTTCAAATATGCAGCAATAAATGACAACGAGAACGAGCGCTCTCTGCAAGCAGGAGTTGATGACATGAAAGGCCACATTATCACAAAAGGTGTGGTATCACTGGAAAATATATACAACCTGCAAGAGCGGTTTCAAGGGCCAAGGAACAACAAGACCCACAGTTCCACCATGAGGCACGAATCGATAAACCTGGGAACAGAAAAGGATCAAAAGTTTGTCAACCTTAGTACATGTTGTACATACAAGAACAGTAGGCCTTCATTTGCTTTTTCAAATACTACCGAGATGTGTTCACATGGACGTATCATGATTTGAAAACTTATGACACATGGATCATCCAACATATCATCCCAATCAAGGAAGGGGTCAAGCCATATCAACAAAAGCTGAGAAAAGTACATCCGTCGCTTGAACCCCTCATACAGAAAGAGCTTACTAAATTGTTGGATGCACGGATCATATAAAAAGTTCATCATTCCACTTGGGTCTCTAACCTTGTGTCTGTATGAAAGAAGTCCATGGAAATCCGCTTGTGTGTTGATTTTTGAAACGTTAACTGCGCCTCAGACAAAGATAAATACCCTGTGCCATCTATGGACCATATCTTGCAAACAGTATATGGGGCACAGATGTTCTCTCTCCTTGATGGTTTTTAAGGATACAATTAGGTTCTGGTAGTAGAACCTGATAGACTCAAAACTACTTTCCATACCAAGTGGGGTACGTTCACTTACAAATGGATGCCATTTGGGCTTGTAAACACAGGAACAACATTTCAGCGCTCTATGGACATCGCCTTTTGCCAACTCATTGGGAAAATCATGGTGGTATACCTCGATGATGTGACTATGTTCTCCCGAAGACGAGAAGACCACATACATCATCTTAAGAAAAAATTTGAGCGATGTCGAAGATATGGGATTTCCTTGAACTCCAAAAAGAGTGTATTTGTCATGTCGGAGGGGAAACTCCTTGGACACATTGTTTCCAAGAGTGGTATCAAGGTGGATCCAAACTGGGTCCAAGCTATCACATGCATTCCTCACTCGGTCAACAAGAAATCCATGCAGTCCTTCTTGGGCAAGATAAACTTCCTCCGGAAATTCATCTCGGATTATGCACAAATAGTCAAGCCCATGTAGGACATGATCAATAAAGATGCAGTCTACACTTGGGGAAAGAAAGAAAATCATGCATTCACCTAGATTAAGCAAGCCATTGCCAAAATGCCTGCACTGTACAACCCATATTTCAAAAAGGTTTTCCTATTATACACCTTCGCTTCTAACAACTTGCCAGCTGCAGTACTCACTTAGAAAGACGAAGCTAATGATGAACGTCCCATCTCTTTCATGAGTGAAAGCTTGCAGGGGCTGGAACTTAACTACCCCGCCATTGAAAAACAACCTTATGTAGTTTACAAGGTGATGAAACACTTAAGGCCCTACTTGCTGAAAAATTGTTGCATTGTCTTCGTTCCCCACCCAGCAGTGCGTACATTGCTGGGAGAACGACATGCAAACTAGATGATAGATTTGCAAGAATATGATCTTGAAATCAATCCAGTACACATGATCAAAGAAAATGGGCTCTGTAGACTTGCAACTGAAGCGGTACATGCCTAGGAAAGTGAATAAGAGCTCGTCGGTTGCGAGCAGGAGATTGAAATGTACGAAATAAGGCGAGCAGACCCCACGGAAAATGAAACCTCTTGGTACGCAAATATATGTCAGTACCTTGAGCATGGCACCATACCCTCTCACTTTTCTATCAAACAAAATAGGACATTACGCTTGAAATCCTTAGCATACCAGTCGATGCATGGAGTGCTTTACATAAAGCGCAGTAATGGAGTTTTTCTCAGGTGCCTGGAGGCACAGGAGTAAGAGAAGGTACCTCAAGATTTGCATGATGGACCCGTCGGGGGTCACTTTGCGGAGAATACCACAGCACACAAGGTTATGCGAGCCATTTTTATTGGCCCACATTATTCAAGGATGTGCATGCCTATGCCCACAAATGCCCATTCTGTCAGTGGTACGTCAGTAGAACACGAAGATCAGCAACCCCACTACACCCTGTTGCAGTGACTGAACCATTCCAATAGTGGGGCCTGGGCATTATTGGGGAAATTTTGCCTCATTTGTCAAAGAAACACCGCTATATCCTAACAGCAACTAACTTCTTTATGCGGTGGACAGAGGCAATTCCGCTCAAAGAATTGAACAACCAAGAGGTCATCAGCTTCCTCCAGCAAAATATCATCTCATGCTTCAGCGTTCCGGTATCACTTGTTTTTTATAATGCAACTTATTTTTTGTCTTTGAAACTCTATGACTTTGCATTAAAAAATGGTATATTGTTAAAGCATTCATAGAATTACTATCCGCAAGGAAACGATCTAGCATAGTCTACAAATAAGAATCTCATATGTATAATCAAGAAGACCGTTTTCTCTAAATAGCGTAACTGGAATACCTCCCTGACGAATGCACTATGGGATGACCATGTAACACCTAAGCTCTCTCTGAATACCTCTTCATACTTCCTGGTCTATGGTAAAGAAGCCATCCTCCAGCAAAATGTCTACTTGCCTGCTCTTCAACTTTCCCAGGAATCCCAAGGCAAGCCTTGCCAACTGGTTTGGCATAGGATGGATTCTCTCCATAAGCTCCAGGAAGAAAGGATGAAAGCAAAAGAAAATTTCATACTCCACCATAACTGTATCGAGAGGTGGTTCGATAAGAAGTCTGCAGGGAAAGATAGCTTCAATGTGGATGACTTAGTTCTGAAATTGGATAAACCCCATGAAGACAAAGGCAAACATACGAAGTTCCAGTCCCTATGGATTGGCCTATACATAGTTCATGAGAAGCTTGGCCCATACACGTATCGTTTGTGATCACTCAACAGGAGGATTGACAAGCTTCTCGTCAACAGCCAAGATCTCAAGCATTATTTCCAATAGGTTGGGTCGTGCCCGTACCATGTACATAGTTTGCTTGTTGCTTGTTGTTTCATTTGATTTGTTTTACTTGTTATTTTTGCTTTTGCTTTGTTTTATTCTGATTACTATTTTTGTTCACGTGAATTTTGTTTATTTGATATATTACTATTTTTGTTTCCGGACGTAAGTGTTGCTAACTACTACGTTCTGGATTTTGAATAGAGTATGTGGCTGAAATTTTAAGAGACTTGTGACGCTACAGCATTTGGCTAGTCTTGTCTCCACTTTCTCTGTGCTTGGTTACAACCTTCGGCCGATGAAGTCCTAACGGAAAATACGAATGTCTATAAGGGAAGCTTTCGTCCAACCATGAACCTGTGTCCACACTAGGAAGCGCCATGCATGTATTCAGCCTTCTGCTCTGTTTGTTGAAGCTAATCCAATTAGTAAAATCCGAGAAGGGGAAAAATCTAAATGAGCAAACCTATGTAAGAGGTCTTACATGCTTCTCTGAAGGAACAACCTCTTCTTCTCTCAATAAGTTGAGATCCCCCTTTCACCCCAAAAATAAATAAGTTCCTATGCACAGTTCTCTTAAAAAATGCAAAGGCGAAAGAAGAGAAAGGCTTCCTATGCAGAGAGGTGAAGCATGCAACTCCATCGGGGTACTGACTAGGCTCATTGGCGGTGGAGCAATGTCTGTGTTCCTGCGTGACTCCACCGAGGCATTGTCTAGGCCTGTTGGCAATGGAGAAACACCAAAGATGAAAACTTATTCTCTAAAAATATTCAACTGACGAACTAAAATACCCTTCCCAGATTCAAAACACTGAAATCTAAGTTGAACTTTTGATTTTGTTTGACTGAGTTGGAAAAGGTGAACCATGTATGTCCATGGGGTAAGTGGGGAAACTGAAGTAACTTGCACAGCATTCAATATTTCCTGAAATACCAAGGCCCTGTGCTAGCAATGAACCGAAAAAGAGAAGATGGAGTTCTACCAGTTTTTCTAGTGGCTACAACCACCCTCCAAAATTTTGGCCTGCACCAATTTCGAAGCCTCCCTTGGAGAGTTTCACTTGATGACTACACATGCTTGGGTTCACTCCGTGAGCTTGTGTGAGTCTTTACATTCACCTTGCTTGTTTATTGCACTCAAGCCTCTAAGTGTTGATGTCTAAGTCATGCTTGCGATCGTTTTCTGGTTATGCTCAAAGTCTTTGCTTTGTATGTGTTTTTTGTGTTCGCCATGAAGGCATCTTTTGCACTCACACACTGAGTCATATTCATTGTCGTGCATGCATTGTCTCAATCGTGAACGATCAATCATGAGTTTCGCGCTTGTCACTTGCACCGTCGGTCAGTCATGTTGAACATGTGTGTCCAGATGGTTTGGTCGTTTCATCATCAAGTCATGCGAGTGTGTGTCCGTATGATCACCTATGCATCTTTTGACTGTTCACACACTTAGTCATTTTTTTTGAAGTTCTGATGAACAAACTCCTCACTGACAGTCAGACCATCACCTTGATTTCAGCTCCATTGACTGTCAACTAGAACAGCGCAGAAGCACCAAGCTAGTTTTTCAAATTGTGCTACCCACAAGAAATTCAATCAGCACTCATGTTGGCCACCCAGACAGTCAATCTACTGTTCATATCAGAAATTGTGCAATGCTCATGAGCAAGCCTCCCATAGCCCATCAGTCAGCTTAGCTCTGAAATTGTACAGAGATGATCAGCAAGTCGGCCTCCTGGCCTTAATGCAATTTTTCCAGCCAGCAGCACATTGCCTAGTCCCTCCAGGAATTGCATAATTTCTGTTCCCATTGACTGAGCAGCCAACTGGAAGTTCCCTCTGGGAATTGCGCAAGTTTTGTTGCTAGTGACCCCAGCAGCCAATGGCAGATCCCTATGGGAATTGTGCAGATCTGGATGCTAGTGACCCCAGCAGCCAACTAGCAGTTCCCTCTGGGAATTGCTTTGATCTAGATGCCAGTCTCCTGGGCAGTTACCCAGAAAAATTGAGCAATCCCTACCTGCTAACCCCTCATGCATGTTGGCTCATTCCTTTGGAAAATCGTGCAAATTTGTTTATCTAGCCCCTGCTAACTGTTCGTTCCGAAAAATGCACAGAGCATGCGTGCCTTGCCTTCCAGCAGCCTGGACTGTTCCTCCAAAAATTTGCGCAATTTTGCCTCCTAGCCGAGCTAGACCTTGTAGCCAATCACTATTGACTCATATCACTTGTCTCCATCTCTCAGTGACTCTTGGGTAGTTTTCATCAGCAATTTCCCAGATTCATCATCCTGCAGCACAGCCCTGCTACGTCTCCCAGTCACTTGCATTCGAATGATCATGTGTCATGGTAGACTAAGAAGTTTTGGATTTGATGTCGTCTCGTCATGAGTGGCTATAGGTACAGGTACACCAACAAACATGTCAAGGTGAAAAATGAGATGAACGAAGGGAGCACATGCATATGGTCAGGTTCACCAATAGACGAACAAGCGAAGCATGCGAAGTGGACAAACGTGATGAGCATGCACCTTTGTGAACAAAGTGAGCTTGTTAAGCCTTCCAGCATGAAAGCAAGGAACAACATGATAAAGCTTCATCAAGTGAACCAAGGACCATCGAAGACTCCACGCGCTTCGCCATGCGAAGGTGAAGCTATGATACACCATGAAGACATCCATCACTCAGCAGCATTCTAGCTCGACATGCACTTCAGCAGCAGCACGAATGTACCAACAATGTCACATCAAGTCATGTCGAGTCAAGTCATGAGTCACGTTGCCCACCTCTCTACTATGGGCTTGTTTTCAATCAATGTGATGTAACGTGGAAGTCCAAGAGACCCACTTGTTGAACATAGAGTCATGTAAGTCAGAAATTCATGGAAGTCGAACGGTCATGAGAGTAGTCGAACAGCCAAAAGGGTCAGTTTCACCCTTGGCTATAAATACCCCCCCTCATTTGTACATACGACGACTTTTCACCTCAACTCCTCCCACATAGACAAGAGAATCTATAATATTTTCTTTGAGGAGTAAGTAGTGGCTCCAATGCCCCGTTGACGGGGTTAGTGATGTATGGTGTAACGATGTGTCTTGGAATTTTCGCTTAAATCAGAAGCCTGTCAACGAGCCAGCACGTTTTCACACATGTATTGTATTTTTTGTAAGACTGATCTTTAACAATTGTAATGCCTGTTGCTTTAACCATGTGTTCTACATATGAACTTATTCATTTGTTGTAATGCGTAATCTATTCATGGAAATGTGTTGTATATGCTGTTAATGATGTCTTGTTCATGTGGATTGCTCTGTCGGACATCAGACAGACCTTTCAAATGAACCTTGCTGTAACAACCGTTACAGTCGTCTCAGACTAATCCATGAGTGTTGTAAGTGTTATCTTACCTTATATGTTGTGACTGCCGCATCCGAGTGGACTGCTCCACCGGAATCCGTGTATGTCCTTTGCGTTGTGTGTTCCTAGCCGAGTTGGGACTGATCCCTTTCAACCTGGAACTCACCTTCACCTTTTCCCCTCATAGTGAAAGAACCATTGACACAAGTACACTTACACTCACCAGGCACATGAACCTCACTTCTTGAAGACAAAGCAAACCACTCTCCTGTGCTGACAAGCAATAGTTGAGGCAAATCCTTAAGACAATGGCAACCAGGCCATCATATCGGATGGGACTCCCACACCAAACGGTATGAGGTCTAGTTGGGACTTCATACTAGGGCAATCCCCTAAATGTTGGCCACCGTCAATAATAGCCTACAATTGAAATTTCAAGGTTAGACTTAAAAAATAAATCCTTCACACTCCTTAACCAAGTTCCAAAAATACTAACATGCCAAGTATATTGTTGAAAATATTGACCCCAAATTAACAAAAAAAAATCAATGAATCCTAAACAAAGAGAAATGTTATAATGTTGACCCATGAATGAACCCCTCTTGCACTTGGATTTCTTGAGTTGGACTACCCTTGGTCTTCTACATGTCTAAGTGGGAGTAAGTCACATCACTACTCATGTTATCTATGAATTCATCTTTTCCTTGATAGGCAAAGTCCCATGCCAATGTGCTATTCTTTAATGTTAATAACCGAAGAGGGGGTAAGTTGAATTCCCTCAAGGGACATACACAAAGGTTTGCAATATGAATGAGCATAGAAGATACTAGACCCATTTGTGCCTCAAATGCTAAGAAACAACTTTCTTTAACTTGCATGTGATCTCTAATGCTTTTATCCATTTCCTTTAGGGTTGAATTTTGAACTGTAATTCCAACCACATATCTATCACATTCATGTGCTTCCACTTGTAGCTTTTCCTCATATATTTTATGCCATTTACTCTCATACAAAGTTGAATTTAAACTATAAAATATGCCTCATTACTCTCATTGTAATAAAAAGTATTAAAATAATACAAATAACTAAATCTATATAGATACAATGTAACTTTGTAATTTAAACAATTTTAATTATATATATAACATGCACAAGTATAGATTATAATTTTGATATCTTCAATATAGCCATTTATTTATACCAGCATAGATCCATCATAAATCCAGATCTTCCAAATACCTAGATCAAACCTTTCAAGATGAAAACCTCTTTTTGAGTGCAAAACTTGAGGAAAGGTTTGCGGCTTGAGATTTGATTGCACCTCTAGATTTAATTCCACTCATAGGTATGAAGTCAAGATGAATCTATGTTGGTTCATAATAATACTATTTATATTTATTAAATTTCATATCTCTATATATAGAAATATTCTTATTTTTAATTTTATTAAAATCCTAATAATTCATATAGTTACAAATATATGCAATTGCATTTTTCTTTGACATTTTTATAATTTTTTTATTTAATATGCTTATCATTGATTTATATATAGAGAGAGTGAGTGAAAGAGTATTGTAAATATTGAATTTGCATACGTTTATTAGTTAATTTTAAATTTGAAGTTATGAAATATAATGGTTACTAATATGAATGATTAATATATCACATCGCTATACATAGAAACAATTTTATTTCTAATTATATGTTTATTAATTACACGTTATAAAATATATTGGTTACAAATATGAATCACCATTACTTAAATTTATTTTCATGTTTTATGCAATTTTTTTAATTGCTTGAAATTTTATTAATAAAAATAAAATTAAATATAACAAATTGAACTGAATCAATATTGTTTTTCTTGTAGAGCGAATATTAACTTTGGAGATAAGAGATTACATCATGAAATACAAAAATTTTGACAGTCTCTCACTAGGGAGATTAGACCATAGCCAAAAATATACTCACCAGAAAGACGAAAGGGACAATTGGAAACTAACAAACCATACACACATACTATCTAACACTAGATAGCGACTTATCCGGCCCCGCCTAGAAAAAATTGTAAGAGTAACTTTAAGTACCAAATCCATACACATAATCAAGTTATTGGGTATCAAGCAGAGCTTGTTACTAGGATTTGTTCGACTGGATCTACCAACGGTTTTATTGTTGTCGGTGGAATGCCAAGGTGTTGTTCTATCCTCCCCAGGTTGTGTTCAATCCTCTCCAATCCGCCATCATAGTCCTTTAGATGTCCATGCATGTGGTCTGTTGTAACATGCATTTTTGTTACCTGGAGTATTCATTTTTCATTCAAGAATCACTTGAAAATATTTCAAAAAATAGATAAAGACAAGAGGAAGAAGTGATAATGGTATATCGGAAATCGCTAAAGGAACAAATAAGAATAAAAGAATCGACCCCGGTATATCCAAGGATCAAATCAAATCATAATATAAATGGTTATATGTAGCCATAACCAATATATATATATATATATATATGTTAACGATGCGATTAAATCGCAATCGCAAATCACATTGGGCAGTTATAACATAGCACCTCAGCTTTGGCCGATTGCGATTCGTGATAGTCAGACCCGAAACACATATATATTATGTTTTAAAGCCCCAGTGGGTCCATGATATCGCATAACACTTTATATATGTGTATATGGCTATGCCGATTGCAATATGTGATGGGTCAGACCAGAAAAACTTTATGTTACATTTTATAATGTCGTCGGGTCCGCCATATCGCAAAGCACGTTATGCATATGCATTGGGTTCCGCCGATTGTGATTTGCAATAGCAGCGGGACTCGATATGGTATATATTATGTTTAATTCTTCTGGTGCATCCGTTATGTTACATATCATTAAGTTTTGCATTGATATATCAATTGAAGGCGCCAATTGCGATTTGCGATACGAAGTCAATGGAGTATTGAACGGATGGATTGGATGGATTTATGAAGCAGAATTAATTCTTTTTGAGTTCCATAATAATCAAAGGTTGCATTGATTTCGTTGTGTAAAGGGGAAAAAATAAGTGTTAGAGGCAAATTAAAAGGAAGGTAATTAGTGCCGTTCAATTCCGTTTTGGCAAATTAAAGCGCGCCCGATACATGCGTAAGCCCAGATTTATGCACAAGTCAAAGTCAAACACTATTTATTATGGTTAAAGCACATTAATCATTATTAAAGCATCTACAGAAGAATTCAAGGGCCGATTAACAAAGCCAAAAATCCAGAAGTCATTGTCATGTTCTGTTATTTTATGTTCTTTGAGATGTCTTTACCCTCTGTGTAATATTTTGTAATAATTCTTACTTCAGATAGTTAGAGAAACAGTTTTAGTAGTTTAACAATTTCAGAGATCAGCAACTGTTTCACAATGTATAAAAAGAGGAAAATTTACAAAGAAGTTGTTCAAATTTTGGAGAACCTGGAGACTAGGCCACTCTATTCTTGATATAACTGTTGATTAATGAAAGAATCAGAAGTTTCCATGAATCGTTGGGTATAATTTTGTAACTTCTTTGTCATGTGTTATCTTATGTTTTCTTCTTTCAAGTATAGTAAGGAAGTTGCAGTCTTTATTTGCTTATGTAGATAAAGTTAAAATTCCTTAAAAGAGTGCTCTTATACTTGAAGTTTTCACCTTCCTTTCTAAGTTATAGATAATAGTTTCTGTGTAGGGCAGCATATTATCTTTAACTTCTCCAAGGGTTGCAGATAGTAGTTTATGTGTTAAGCAGCATATTGTCTATGATTCAGTTCTCATTTTCATAATTCTTCTAAGTGGCGGATAATAGTTTATGTGTTAAGCAACATATTATCTTTAACTTCTCCTTCAAGCTTTCTTCATTCATCATTTATATCTAGCAACAAATGGCATTCTAAGATTTTCTGGTCACATATGTATTAAGGGTTAAAGACCAAGTTTGAGAATACAACAAACAATAAAGTGAAAAATAAGTGACAACAAACAATAATTATTAATGTCTTAAGCACAATTTCTCTACATCCAGGAAATTGGTTTCTTAAGGTACAATATTAATTGGCGTCATTTCCAGGGAGAGAAGACATGAACACTTTTCCCTGGGTTTTCATTATTTTCCTCTGGTTGTTCAGTGAGGAGGAAAGACTTGGCTATTTTGAATCAAAGCAATAAATTTGGCTTCAAGAAGACCCATTCAAGGTCAGATACTTCACAAAAGAAGGTTCAAGCTCTTTTAGATCCTAAAAAGCTGGTTTCTAGGAGGGCTGGAAAGTCTAAGATCCCAATTACACCCATCCCTACATTGTCTGCATCAGGCAGTAACTTATCCGAACATTCATCTGATAAAGAGTCATTTTTTCATCATCTTCATTTCAGGAACCTAACTGTCAAGAGAAATCTTTAGAGTATGTTACTTTTCATTTACCTGCTATAATTATTCAACCTGAACCAATATCCACATTACCACCTCTGCACACTCCATTTACTTCTAAGTCAGGTTCTTCATTTGTTGGTAATCAAGGTTCAATAAACATAGCAGTACCTGCATTCTTGATGAATAGGTATGCACCTCTTCAATTGCCACAACCGTTAAATCAAATGCCACGGGAATACCTCAAGATTCTTCCCCGTTTTACAGGGGAAGATGAACAAACTGCAAAGAATCATGTTTTAGTATTTTGCAATTTTGCAAAAAACAAAAATGTTGAACATGTAGATGTTGTTCTAATACTTTTTGTTCAGTCCTTGGATGGAGAAGCAAGGAAGTGGTTTAAAGGACTTCCCAGTAATTCTATTCCTTCTTGGGAAGAGATGGAACGTTTATTCATTCAGAAATGGGGAGAAAAAAGGACCATGGGTATTCATTAATAGACTTTAATGCCATAAAGAAGAAGTCTGATGAAACTGTGGTTGAATTTGTCAGAAGATTTAACAAATTGTACAATAGTCTCCCAGCGGAGATTAAGCCTCCTCCTGTTGGTGTAAAAATAACTTTTGCAAGGGCTTTTGAATCAAATTTTGGATTCACATTAAGGGAAAGAAGATCTCCAACCCTTGATCAAAACCAAACAGATGCATTAGAGATAGAAGCAAATCTAGTGGCTGTAAGAAAAGCACCAGAGACACAACCTATCCAAGACAAGGGAAAGGCAAAGATGGAATCCTCTCAAAGTAAAGCATTGGAGGATATGTGTAATGTAATTAAAACTTTGTCAGATAAGTTAAATAAATTAGAGTTAGAAAATAAGAATTTTCAGAAGCAAACACAGTATAATAAGAACTTTAATCCCCAATACAAAAGACAACCTTTGCAAATTTTGCAGAGAAGAAGAAAAGATCAAGATCAGATTCAAGCACCATTATATATAGAAGCAGATCCTGGTGAAGAACACGAGCAACTTGAAGATCAAATTTCTACATTATATGCAGTAGATGGAGATGAACTTGGTATCGAAGAAGAAGAGTATGAATATGATGAAACATATGTCATTCATGATGAAAATAAAATTGATGAATATTGGAAGAAATTCTCCGACTTTATGCACGCTGAACTACATAAGAAATATGACTTGAGATCGAGGAAAATATCAAGAAATCAAGAAAATGAAAGTGACCAGCAAGTTTCAACTTCCTCGCCAAAGGCGACTCCACAAGAATCTCAGCCTACAAAACAAGTGAATAAATGAAAGCAACAATAGAACGCAAATGGCAAGACACAAATACTTCAAGGTGAGTCTTCTCAAGATCAAACTGAAAAAATCCCTTTGGAGAAACTTGTTTCAATTCCTTAAGTAATTCCAGTCATGAAGAAAGGTGAAGATGAGAACGAAAGGACTGTTAAACAGGGTCACTTGTTTAGTCTTACTAAGGAGTTGGAAAAGGTAAGAATACAAGTTCCCCTTACAAAATTGGCAAAAACACCTATTTATCAAAAGGAGATTGTTGAGTTTATTAATTTAAAAGAAAATGAGAGTATAAATGACACTGAAAATCTGCAGGAAGATAAACCAGTAGTGGTTTTTGTTCCACATGTAAAGGAAGTAGATTCTTCAATACCTCCTTTTTATATTTCCTTATTGGTTCATGATTTCCTCCTACACAATTGTATGTTTGATTCGGGAGCTTCACATAATCTTATGCCTTTGTCAGTGATGAAGCAACTGAATCTACAAGTGACCAAACCTTATAGGGACTTGTATTCTTTGGTTCAAGCAAAGTCAAGTGTATGGGGGTTATTAAGGATTTTGCAATGTCACTAGCCCAAATTCCAGCTAGAAGCTTGGTCATGGATGTAGTAGTAGTAGATATCCTTGCTAAATTTGGAATGCTTCTATCTAGGTCCTGGGGGGCTAAATTGGGTGCCGTTTTGAAACTAGATTTTACATATGCTGTTATACTGGTTTTTGGTGGGGAAGAGAGGAGATTGTACAGAGAAACTAGATTTGTAAAAACAATTACAAAAACTTGAGCAAGTAATTCACCTGTATATAGCCAGGAGAAGGATGACTTTGTTTGTTTCACACTGCATGATAATGCAGAGCTGGTTGAAGATAATTAGAAGCAGCTTACTTCAGCCAATGTAATTACAGAGCTGCAAACTAAAGGAGTGTGGAAATGATTCTTTGATGGAGCTTATTCCAAGGAAGGAATAGGTGTTGGTTTTCTTCTAATTGCACCTGGAGCTAAACAGATGGGAGTTAAGTCAATTTCTGCTTTTGGAGATTCGGAGTTGATTATTAAGCAAATAAAATATCATTGCCAAACAAAGCACCCTAGGCTTAGGGCATACAGAAATGAGGTATGGGATTTGATTGAGAACTTTTTTGAAGCTTTTAACATTCAATTCATTCCAAGAGATGAGAATAGATTAGCAGATTCATTGGTTGTAGCTGCTAGTACTTTCAAGCCTCCTATTAATCCAAGACTAAGATATGAGGTAGAAATGGGACACAGACCTTTTGTTCCTGATAATGTTAAAAATTGGCAAGTTTTTGAAGTTGATCAGCAGATTAAAGAGTTTTTAACTATGGTTGAAGAGTTTGAGGGCATAGAAATTGATCATGATGAAGAAGAGACAACAGAAATTGCAGAAGTCAGCGGTTTAAAAGATTCAATAGCAAATCAGAAGATCTTTCAATTAAAAGATAATATTCTGCCAAAGGGACTTGTTCCTCTTGAAAGGCTTTTTAATTCCAATGATGTGGCTGTTGACTTAGGGAAAATTTCACAAGATGAACATATTCAGGATCACAACATTGGAACTTAGGAGAAACCCATGTTAGTAAAATCATACAGTGGAGTTTCACCTAATTTTCAAGAGAGATATATTAAACTTTTCAACAATTATGTTGACATCTTTGAATGGTCCTATGAAGATCTCAAAACCTATGATGTAAATATTATTCAGCACAATATTCCTTTGAAGGAGGGAATTAAACCCTTCAAATAGAAGCTTAGACAGATATATCCGTTGCTTCTACCAGCAATTGAAAAGGAGGTCAAAAAGTTGCTTGACTCCAAAATAATAGTCCCACTCAGGTATTCTGATTGGGTCGCTAATTTAGTACCTATGAGAAAGAAAAATGGAGAAATAAGGTTATGTGTGGACTTCAGAAATCTCAACAGGGCTTCTTTGAAAGTTAACTATCCATTGCCTAAAATGTATCATGTGCTACAAAAGGTAACAGGATCTTTTAGAATGTCAATGCTAGATGGATTTTCTGGTTATAACCAGGTGGTTGTGGATAAGGAGGATCAGAAGAAAACAGTGTTCACAACTCCCTGTGGAACCTTTATGTATGCCAGAATGCCTTTCGGATTGATGAACGCAGGTGCTACATTTCAAAGGGCTATGGACATTGCTTTTTTGGGAGATAAGTTTGTAGTAATATATTTGGATGATATTATTGTTTTCTAAAAGTCTGATGAAGAACATTTGGACCATTTGAAAAAGAATTTTGATAAATGTAGAAGATTTGGACTTTCCTGAAATCCCAAGAAATCCATTTTTGCTTTGGAAGAAGGAAAACAATTGGGGCACATTTTTTCCATAGATGGAGTGAAGATAGATCCGGCCAGAGTGCAAGTTGTGAAAAAAATACCATTGCCTAGGAGTAAAAAGGATATTTAAAAGTTTCTAGGAAAGATAAACTTCCTGAGAAGATTTGTATCCAACTATGCGGAAATTATAAAAGAAATTACTAATATGGTAAAGGAGGAGAATGAAGTGAATTGGACCAAAGAAGCTAGAGAGTCATTTTCCAGGATTAAAGAGGCATTACAGGCAGCTCCAGTCTTAATCAGCCCTGATTACCAAAAGCCTTTCCAAGTTTTTTCATTTGCATCATCAAGTTCAATAGTTGTTGTCTTACTGCAGAAGAATGATGAAGAGAAAGAGCAGCCAGTTGCATTCTTCAATAATATTCTTAGGGATTCTGAGCTGAAATATAATATTCATGAGAAACAGGTGTATGCTTTGGTAAAAGCCCTGAAAGCTTTTAGAACTTATGTGCTGCAATCACAAATCATTGCTTATGTGCCAAATGCTGCAGTGAAATATGTATTACTACAAGGAGATGTAGAAGGCAGAAGAGGAAAATGGATAGCCAAGATCCAAGAATATGATTTGGACATAACACCCACAAAGTTGGTGAAAGGACAAGGATTGGAAAAAATGTTGACAGAATCAAAATTTCAAGCATTGGGAATCAACTTGCTGGCACTTGTGGATGAAAAAGCAGCTAAAGAAAGTGAAGGAAAGCAAGATCCAGCTATGAAGATCAGGTATAAATTTTGTGTTCAGAATGGTATAAGCATATAATTCATTATTTGTGCTTTCTTTCCTGTCCCCAATCCTTAGATAGAACAAAGTATAGGGCACTAAAGATCAAGGCACAGCCATATGTGATTGTGGAAGGCAGATTGTAGTGGAAGGATCCTGCTGGAATTTTATTGTTATGTTTAGCGGAGGATGAATTTACAGAAACAATCAAAGATTATCATGAGGGGTTATGTGGAGGACATTACAGTTGGAAAGTAACTACACATAAGATCCTTCAGGGAGGATTTTATTGGCCTACTTTATTTGGTGATACATATAAGTTTGTTAGAAGTTGTCAAAAGTGTCAGCTTTTTGCCGAGAAAAAGAGATTAGCCCCTTTACCTTTGATTCTAGTTTTCATAGAGGAGCCATTTAGACAATGGGGATTGTACTTTGTTAGAGAAATAAATCCACCTTCAAGTAGACAACACAAGTGGGTTCTCATAGCAACTGATTATTTCACCAAATGGGTAGAGGCTATACCTACTAAGAAAGCAAATGATCAGATATTAATGAAGTTCTTGGAGGAGAATATTTTCTGCAAGTTTGGATACCCCATCAAAATTATAATAGACAATGCTCAAGCCTTCAATTCAAGTAAGTTTATTGTTTTTTGTCACAATTATAATGTTACTTTGTCCCATTCAACGACTTACCATCCGTAGGGAAATAGATTAGTTGAATCTACTAACAAAACTTTGATGAGATCCTTAAGAAAACCATTGCAGAAAATCAAAGAGATTGGGATTCTAAGTTAAAGTTTTCTCTGTGGGCTGCTAGAGTAACTACAAGAAGATCTACAGCAAAATCACCTTTTGAATTAGTATATGGAACTCAGGCTCTGTTTCCAAGTCAGCTTGTGAAGCCGATGATTGCAATGATTCAGGAGGCTAAAGAAGAACCAAATGCTTTGATAAGCAGAATGAATAAAGTGATGGAGCTAAGCAAGAATAGGGACAAGGTAAGAGACAACTTGATTATGTATCAATCCAAGATGAAAAATATTTTTGACAGAAAAGCCAAGGAAATTGATTTTAAAGTTCCAGATTTAGTATTGAGATGGGATACTAGAAGAGAAGATAAGGGTAAACATGGGAAGTTTGATCCTCTCTGGTAAGGCCCTTTTAGAATTGTTGAAGTGAGATTCAATAATACCTTCATTCTTGAGAATATTGATGGTGAAACTCTACAAATACCTGTCAATGGGAAATACTTAAAGCATTACTTCATGTTCTAAAGAATAAGCGTCATTTCATTGTAGATACCGGAGTGAAATCAGTGTACAAATGCCATAGAATTTAAATTTATGCGAAGCAATATATGACTCCATGCCCGAAGTGAAGGCACTAATCTGTGGTTCTTAGTGTTTCTGTGGCAAAAGCATTATCCCCAGGTGGAGCCAGATGTTGTAACATGCATTTTTGTTACGTGTAGTATTCATATTTCATCCAAGAATCACTTGAAAATATTTCAAAACATAGATAAAAGCAAGAGGAAGAAGTGATAATGGTATATCGGAAATCGCTAAAGGAACAAGTAAGAATAAAAGAATCAGCCTCGGTATAGCCATGGATCAAATCAAATCATAACATAAATGGTTATATGTAGCCATAACCTATATATATATATATATGTGTGTGTGTGTGTATGATAATATATATTATATTATGTTAGCGATGCGATTAAATCGCAATCGCAAATCACAGTGGGCAGTTATAACATAGTACCTCAGCTTTGGCTGATTGCGATTCGCGAAGTCGAACCCAAAACACATATATATTATGTTTTAAAGCCCTAGCGGGTCCGTGATATTGCATAACACTTTATATATGTGTATATGGTTATGCCGATTGCGATATGTGATGGGCCGGACCCGAAAAGATTTATGTTACGTTTTATAATGTCGGCGGGTCCGTCGTATCGCAAAGCGCCTTATGCATATGTGTTGGGTTCCGCCGATTGCGATTTGCGATAACATCCGGACACAATATGGTATATATTATGTTTAATTCTTCCGACGCGTCCGTTATGTCACATATCGTTAAGTTTTGTATTGATATATCAATTGAAGGTGCCGATTGCGATTTGTGATACGAAGTCAATGGAGTATTGAACAGGCAGATCCGATGGATTTATGAAGTGGAATTAATTCTTTTTGAGTTCCATAATAATCAAAGGTTGCGTTGATTTCCTTGTGTAAAGGGGAAAATTAGTGTTAGAGGCAAATTCAAAGGAAGGTATTAGTGCGGTTCAATTGCGTTTTGACCAATTAAAGCGCTCTCAATACATGCGTAAGCCCAAATTTATGCACAAGTGAAGGTCAAACACTGTTTATTATGGTTAAAGCGGATTAATCATTATTAAAGCATCTACAAAGAATTCAAGAGCTGATTAACTGAGCCGAAAAGCCAGCAGTCATTGTCATGTTCAGTTATTTTCTATTATTTTATGTTCTTTGAGATGTCTTTACCGTCTGTGTAATATTTTGTAATAATTCTTACTTCAGATAGTTAGAGAAATAGTTTTAGTAGTTTGACAATTTCAGAGATCAGCAACTGTTTCATAATGTATAAAAAGAGGAAAATTTACAGAGAAGTTGTTCGAATTTTGGAGAATCCGGAGACTAGGCCACTGTATTCCTGATATAACTGTTGATTAATGAAAGAATCAGAAGTTTCCATGAATTGTTGGGTATAGTTTTGTAACTTCTCTGTCATGTGTCATCTTATGTTTTCTGCTTTCAAGTATAGTATTGAAGTTGCAGGTATTTATTTGCTTATGTAGATAAAGTTAAAATTCCTTAAAAGAGCGCTCCTATACTTGAAGTTCTCACCTTCATTTCTAAGTTGTAGATAATAGTTTCTATGTAGGGCAACATATTATCTTTAACTTCTCCAAGGGTCGCAGATAGTAGTTTCTGTGTTAAGCATCATATTGTCTATGATTCAGTTCTCATTTTCATAATTCTTCTAAGTGACGGATAATAGTTTATGTGTTAAGCAGCATATTATCTTTAACTTCTCCTTCAAGCTTTCTTCATTCATCATTTATATCTAGCAACAAATGGCATTCTGATATTTTCTGCTCACATATGTATTAAGGGTTAGAGACCAAGTTTGAGAATACAACAAACAATAAAGTGACAAATAAGTGACAACAAACAATAATTATTAATGTCTTAAGCACAATTTCTCTACAGCCAGGAAATTGGTTTCTTAAGGTAAAACATGGTCCATAGAATGTAGCAGATCCATCGAAGACTCATGTCGGTACAACAAAGTTTGTCCTAGTAGACATTCCATCTGCCAGTATAAGTTAATCTCTAGCATATATTCGTTACGTCTGCCACAAGTATGTCCTATATCTGGGATCCAGCCTATCCATTTTCCATTACTTCAATGTTGGAGAGGGAAGTTATGTGGGAAGATGCTTCTTGCTTATACTTGGCCACCTCTTCATGTACATGAGTTTTGATCTGCTCCTTATATCTAGCTACAAAACCCTCTATATGTTGATGTCTACAGTTGTTTCCTCTATGAGCACACTCCTCATAGTAGGAAGCCCCTCTTTTGACTCTAGCTCTCATCCTGTGCGATGTGGGAACTCTGCATGGAATTTGTGAAGCCAACTGAACCCAGTACTGAGAAAACAACCATATTTACCCCCGAGGGTCACCACTCCCTACCAAGTGTTTGATTTTCCATTAACAAGACACCTTTTCCAACTAAGCTATGGTCCCCCTGCCACACTATACAATTCCAGCCTATGTCACCACCTTAACCTCGACTACCCTAAGACTTGCATAGCCAGTGCTTGGGTTGAATTGGATCTGACTCGTCAGCCTACCAATTGTTATATGGCCACCACCCTACCTGTGAAGTTTCACAGTTCCCTTTACTCTAGCTAGAGCACCCATGCTTATATATTTTGCACTGTCGGCAAATACAATTCCCTAGAGGTAACTCTCAGTGCCTTTAACTAACCATGAGATGCCCAGGGCTACCTAAGGACCTATGTCGGTCAAGGGAGACTGAATCTAAACAAATTGAATGGATATTACCCTAGGAAACTTCTACTTGCCTAATATCATTCCTCCAATTCTTCCCGGTTTGGGTACCCTAATATCCCTCCAAATACTATAAATGTCGGTCATTTGAGTCTTAACCAACATACTGCATAGGCCTCCCACCCCTAAGAGCCAACTAAACCATGAACAAATACATGATATCCCTTCCAAACAAACTAAATACTATCCACTGATGGAAATGTGAAACAAATGAGGAATATTATTACATAAATTCGATTTCCTACACCTAAATAGTTGAGGACAGACAGCCTTTTGCATACCCAATTGTGGCTTTGTCGATTTGTATCTTGATACTTTCCTCTTCAGCCAAGGATATTTCCCTTTACCCCTACCATTCCACCCCTTTGAATTGACAATTCTCCAAAACACAAACCAGAATTCATAACCCTGCCTTCCTCCCCTTGTTCCACCCACAGTGGGGAAGAGAGAGCCTTCGCTTGGATATCTATATGCTAGCTCTTCGGCTCCATGTGTCTTCTTCTCTCTTACCACCCTACAAGTCAATCCTGTGTTCTATCGCATACAAGATCTAGGTGCACCTTCCATTGAATACCAGTGTGATAAACATAATTACACCATTCACCTTCACACGTATTGTTCCTTCATCAACATACTCTCGTCATCGCTTCATTAGCTAAATCAAGGAGGTTTAATTGCCTCATTCGTGTTTATTACACCTATTGGGGGCGTGGTGCCACATCCCCTGACCCATTGGTCTAATTCGGTGGTGGCACCCCTCCACTCTTGTCCCCTTCCACCCATGTTATCACCTCCTCCATGAAGAATTGAATGAATTTGTTATTTTTATTACTTTTTACATTTTTTTATTTTTTGATTAATTATTATGTTTTACTATTTTTTTTCTAATATTTCTATATACAATAGATAATTAAAATTATATTATTTGTTTTAATTATATAATGTTTTATTATATCTATATAATTTTCCTTCTACTCATTTATTAAAACATAATAATAAATAATTTTATTTTAATCTGCCAACCCTCTTCCTAACTCTACCATAAATGAAGAGATTAAGGATAAAGAGTGAGCAAAATATAATATTTATATATTTTCTCCAAGAGGGCGAGGATATAGTCTTTATTGTAAAGGAAAATAAGGTATTTCTTTGATTGTGTAAACTTAAACAATACGCGTTAAGTGTGTTATAAATGGAAATAAAGAGTATCGTTATAACTAGTTAAGTATACGATAAATGGAAATAAAGAGTATCGTTATAACTAATTATCACCGTTATTGTGTAACAGTTTCACTGCGTGGAGTTGAATGTGTAGTACCTCCCTTAACCCAACTAAAACTATATGTTAATAATAAAAGATGGTGAATGAAAAACTTTATAATATTGAAGGGAAAGTGCCATAAATTTATTAAAAAGGTAATACCATCAAATTAAAATTAGAGGGTTAGTAAGATAATATAACGATAAAATTAGAATAATATTAGGTTAGGATTAAAAAGGAAGGCAAAAGTTAGAATAATATTAGGTTTAGGTTAGGATTAAAAAGGAAGGCAAAAGTTGAAGTTCAAAAACCAAAAAAATGAGTGGATGAAGACGACGATAACTGAATTGTTGAAGATAAAAGATGGGAATGACCAATAATAAAGAAGGAGAAGAGCAGGGTTTAAAATTATTTATTTATTGAAAAAGCTGTGGACGAAAAGCATCAACTATAGAGATAATGATAAAGTTTTACTTTTAATCTATTTTATTTTGCATGCCACATTTCGATTCAATGGCTTAGCCATGATGTTTTCGGTACATTGATTTTTTTTTAGTTTATATGGTTTCTGTTCATTCTTTATTTAAAATGGAAAGATATGGTTGTGATTTTGGCTTAATTCGATTTTATGTATTTTTTATTGAAAATTGTAAAATATAGTTGCTAAAAATGTATGTATAAAATATTGTGTTGTGATGAGAATTGCGAGTTTAATCGATGAGAATTGTGTATATTATGGAAAATTAGTATTCGCGAAAATAAAGGCTTTCAAGTCAAATTTTAAAGAAAGAAAACTTATATTTTAATGTTTTAATTATTTTTTAATATAACCATATCTAACACTAATGTCACAATATCTCCTCATACTACAATACTAATTATAGATTTTCTAATACTTTTATTATTTCCCATAGAAGAAATAAAGGGAGAGAATATTATGAATGGGATGAAGTTAATTATTATTAACTATTTTATAATTTTTAAAAACATTAAATTATTTTTTAAGCAAATAAATACAACATATAAAACAAAAAAGTTTCATATTAGAAAATTTTATTTTGAATGCGCAATAGAGAAATGAGTTCAGGGGGAACGCCTGTCAGGGTAGCTTGGCCTATCACTCCCATACACGAAGCATGCAACTTCATTATGTTCAGCCACATGGAGGACCATTCTTTGGAGAGTTCTTTTGTTGAGTTTACGCAATGGAGAGGGTTGTTATGCCTGGAGAGTAGAAGTCACATGGTGTAGGTGGGATTCTTACATCCCCGTCAGACTTCTTCATACGGAAGAGATGAGGCGGGACTTTTGAAAAATTGGGCAATGAATTGGAAAATTTTGAATTTGAACAGCCATGCTAGCATTCCTATAACACCTATATTTTTTGGTAATTTGGTTGCCTTGTTTCTGTGGGAGGACAAACACATAGATTAACCAAAGGCAGATAAGATTGCCTTGTTTG
Organism: Pinus taeda; assembly: GCA_000404065.3. Taxonomy (NCBI): domain Eukaryota; kingdom Viridiplantae; phylum Streptophyta; class Pinopsida; order Pinales; family Pinaceae; genus Pinus; species Pinus taeda. The sequence continues at coordinate 179,550 of APFE031535244.1, read as the reverse complement.
TTGAGCAGAAGATTGCATCTGGGAACGAATTGGCTACCCTAACTAGCGAGAGAAATGGTGGCATCCATGCTTGCTCAACAATACCTCCTTCCTACAGTTATTATTAGGTTTTCTTCATTTCCTTGCTACGTGTTATATTCTTTGGGTTGTATTCGTCACTAGTCAATTTTGGGCATTGTGGTAATATATCTACAAGGAAAGGTGATTGTTTTGTGTAATGCAAGGTTACAAGATTTGTTATTTAGGGACCTATCTATTTCCCCCAGTCAAGCTGGTCTTATCCTAATACGGTTGGTTCGCTAGCCCTATCATGTTTTTGTCGTTGCCTTTATACTCTTTAATAGCCCTATTAGACTTGATTACATATAATTTTAGGTCAGAAACAATTCTTTAGTTTGTTGTTAGTACTTGGGAAATTAAATTAACTACACCTGAGCCTATATTTCTTGTCTCTGAGGAGTTGTGGATTGCTCGATATCTGAGGTGATGGAAAGTTGTTTATTTGTGGTCTTATGTTGTTTCACCATTTTTAGGCGCTAGAATGTCGCACCATGAGTGTGTGGCATCGTGAGGCTAAGGGACACGACCATCCAAGCCAGTCACAAGTTAAGATGCAGGCTCAGGTCGTGGTGGTTGCCTATCATGTTGTAATTGTTGGAGAATGTAGTAGGGCAGTTATTAATCCAATTCCTCCTTAACCTTAAGAATTTCTTGTGAACTTTATTTATCTTCTTGTGTTTCTTTATTAGATATTTTCATCAAACAGTTATCAAGAGAAAAAACAGTAAAGACAATGGACACAAGATATAGGCTTCAAGCCAGGGCAAAACCCATCCAAGGGGAAAACTGAGAAAAAATCTCCTTTTCTTAAAGAATCTGCTTCAAATGAGAAAACCAAGACCCAAAACCCTACGCCAAGCCCTCCTCCAAGCACCAAGTCATCCCTCCAAGAAGCCCTTCAAAGGTCAGCTCAGATAACAAGAGTCAAACCTGCTTCAACCAACTTCCAATTTCAATTTTGGTCCCCATCTTCGACCTGCAACTTTGGCCCTACAATTGATGCAAAAACCCTAACTTTCGCACGTGTGAGAGAATAAGACCAAGATTGTGTCTCTTTCCTTCACTAAGGTTTCCTCCTTTGCTTCCAGTCTTTTTTGGCTTCAAATCTTGACTTCTTGCACAAAATTTTGGACATGCAACTAGATCTAAAAGCTCTGCCTTTGCAGTAACAGCAGAAACCCTAAAATATCCCATGTGTAAGGGAACAAAGCCCAAAAACAAGTTTTCTTCCTTTTGAATTTTACCTTGCTTTCTAGACCTTCTCTCTTGCTTCCTTGATGATCCTTGCCTTAGATCAAACTTCTGGATGAGAGAGAACGAATTGGTTTCTAAGGAGTCGAATCTGCTTCTATTTATAAGCTTTCCATGGGGTCGAATTCCCTTATTGAGGCCAACTTGTCACTATTAGGGTTGGATTGTGCTTAGAGGCTTCAAGGAATTTCTAGGCACATAATTGATATCTTTTTGATGTTACAAATTTCCCAATAAGGTCTTATACAAATCATTTGACTTAAGAAAAAAATCATTTTGACATGACAAATCCTAGAAGTATGAAGAACATGCTTGACCTAGATGACCATCAAAATGGAGTATGAAATTCATGCTCAAAAATAATATTTTTCTTTCTTATTTTTCTTGTAACATAAGGTATACATAATGATTTGAGTACATTGACAATTAGGAAGACCGAAACTATTTACATTTTCCACCACTCCCTCTTAACCAGGGAGGTATTCATAATTGTACTCTCGATGCAAGGTTATTCTCAAACTGAAGAGTTCACATAAGAAGAGTCAGATTGGAAAGCATCAACATCATGACCAGCGTTGTCAACATCGTAAGGCCTTAACTTAACAAGCTCTTTCTTATACAAGAGCATAATGCTAGGAGGCTTTACATGAATTAACACACTACCTCTACAAGGTACATACCCCATCTGAATGTTCACTAGGTATGTCCTTTTAGGAATATTCTTACCTTGGATTCCCAATTCTCAAAGAATATTGGTCCTCTTTGACCACTCTTGTCTTGGATACCTGTCCAATCCTGAAAGAGTGTCGGTCCATTTCCTATCTTGGATTTTCTATCCTCAAGGAAATTACAAATGCTTATCTAATCCTCCATTCTCCATTCTTCATCCATGGCCTTCACTTAGACTTACAACTATTAGTCTTGGTCAACTACATGAGACATGAAGGAGAGAATAAAAGTGTGATGTTTATCATCACTCCCTCTCAATCATAGAATAAATCCCCATTATTTATTGTTTAAGGAAGAGATATTTTCTCCTATTTAAGTATACTCCTTTGTTCCCTCTTAAATATAGAGGAGATTCCTAACTTCCTCTCAATTGGTAAGTCATGACAACAAGCTCTTTAGTTTTTCTTCATAAGTGCCTCAGCTTCCAATTCTTCATGGAGATAGCTACATGGCTCCCTCTTTCCTTTTGTATCTCATCATATTGAGCTTCTTATTTCTACATGTTATGGAGCCTTCTTCTCCCTTTGATATTTTGACAGTGTTCATGCCATCAACATTTTATATCATCAATGAAGGCATTATATTGAGCCCTCCAAAACATGAAAGTGATCTTCATGAACATCAGGTTATCTTCTTATATTGCTACCTTTCAATCCCAAGATGATGACGTAAACATCTTGACTACATAATTTCCATTACCATATACTCAATCCATATGTTCTTTGAATTGATTTCAAAGCCAATAGTTGAACTTTCCTCAACTGTCATCATCCATTCCTGCAATGTCCTTCCAAGTATCAAAAGAATACATTAACCAGATAACCAATATCAAAATATTAATATTAAACTTATCTTACCATGATGGCCTCTTTTATCAAAGTATTTGTGTCTTTGAGATCAACATCCTTTCACATGATCCTTCTGCATTTTGTACAAGAATCAGAGTGCCCATGGATCGAGCTTGATTTACAAGCTACAATATCTTCCTTGGATTTCTTATTGTTAACTCCCTTTCTTTCAGAAACCATACTTGATTTTGACCAATTCCTTTAAGTCATGTTATGTTGAGAGTCTTGATCTCTAGCTATTCTAAATAATACCAAACTTCTTCTAGGCATCAAGTAACCACATGGAAGACTCACATTCTTATAACCAACTCTTCTTCCATGATTCTAGTAGATATGAATCTTATCTAAGGAAGAATTTACTAGGCATACCTTTGCTTCCATATAACCATCTAGCCATCCATTGAACGAGCTTGCTTCTTATACCAATCAAAGATAGGTTTCTTTTCCAAGAAATATTTTCTTTAACTTGACCATCTGCATACCTTCATCTTTCAAAAGTATTGTTTCCATACTAGATGGAATATATTTCATAATGCCCTTTCCAATAATCATCCAAAATGATGATTCTTACAGGATATTGATGATCCCTTTTTGCAAAATGACTACCTTTAACATGATGTTAGAAAATGCTTGGATGAACAATAATATGCAATATGGTCCCAATCTTCCCATTCTTTGCCAGCTAGATAAATTTTTAAATCAACTTGGTCAAGTAAACTCTAATGCTACTACCACATGCTTCTTTTTGTGATGCCATGCTTTACAATAATCAAGACTCTTTTAGAGAATGCAATAATGCATGCTACTCTACTTTCTACTTTGTAAAAAGAAAGACAAACTTCATAAAGAACCTAATAAAGATGTAGCTTTCTTCAATAGTAAATATCCTTGGGATCTTCTCCTTTTGGCTTCTTCTCAGGTTCTCCCTTTTCTTCGGCTATGTAAGCTTCACTTCTTTCCTTTCATTTGTTATCTTTATTGATTGGACAATCCCTATTAAAGTATCCAAATTCATTGCAACCATAACATTAAATCTTGGACATATCTAGCTTCTTCTTGGACTTTGAAAACTTCCCTTTCTTCAACTTCTTGTTTCTTGCAACAAATCTTGAGATCTTTCATTTGATTCAGTGTCATCCTTTGCCTTGATGCTGGAATCTTTCAAGATAGATTGAGCCCACAATTCATCAAAAGGTGTCCTTTGAGTAGATACTTGTTGCAAAACTACTCCAATCAGGTGGCAAAGGATTTAACACACAAATGGTCATTTCAGAGTCAAAAACAATTTCCCCAAGCCCTTCCAATTGGTCTCTTATTTGTGATATCTTCATCAACTATGTGTCCATGCCCTCATCTTTTGATTTCCTTATTCTATATAGTTGATTCCTCAAGGAAACCTTTTGACCAATGTACTTATAGAGTACAACTTTACCATCTTATCATACATAGCCTTAGATGTCTTTAAATCAACAATAAAGGGAACAATATTATCTTTAATGGATTCTACAATGATCCTTTGTAATCTTACTTCTCCCTTATTGAATTTTGCTAACTCTTGAGTCTTCCCCTTGTCTGGTTCAGCTACTTCACCAGGGACATATTCCATGACTTCATTTTCTATAAGTGTTAAGTCAATCCTCTTCTTCCATGCTAGGAAATTTGTTGATCCAACAAGTTGGTTGCTTTCCTTGCAAAATGTAGCCATATGATCTGTAGATTGAGACATAGAAGACAATATGGTACTTACTTGTCAACCAATAGTCCTTCCTTTTGACGATGTCTTCAACTATATTGAGGTTTTCAAGAACTCTAAGGAGGCTTCAAAGATGCCCTAGAATGATGACTTCTAGGATGCCTTCAATAGTGATGTCTTTGAACATCTTCAAAGAATGAATGATGATCCCAAGATTCCTTGATGTTTCCTTCTTCTTCAAGATGATGTACTAGAGAATATTCAACAAATACATGTCCTTCCTTCCTTCAATGAGAGCATGATGATGATGCCTTCTTGATTTAGTAACTATCTTCCTAGATCAATGGGTCTTCTTTCCTTTTTCCTTGTGTCCTTCTGAAAATGATTTCCCTTGAAAAACTCGTCAAGATGATCCTTTAGTTGCCTTCTCTTGTTCACCTTAGCTCTGATTCCATGTTGGAGAATGTAGTAGGAAAGCTATCAATTCACTTTCTCCTTAACCTTAATAATTGCTTGTGAAATTTATTTATCTTCTTCTGTTTCTTTATTAGAAATTTTCATCAAACAATTATCAAGAGCAAAAACAACCATGACAATGGACACAAGATTTAGGCTCCAAGCCAGGGGAAAACCCAGAAAGAATATTTTCCCTTCTTATCGAATCTACTTCAAATGAGAAAACCAAGACCCAAAACCCTAGACCGAGTCCTCCTTCAAGCGCCAATTCAACCCTTCAAAGGACAGCTCAGAAAACAAGAGTCAAAACTATGTCAACCAACGTCAAACTTCAATTTCAGTGCCCATCTTCGACCTACAACTTCGGCATTGCAGTTCCTGCGAAAACCCTAACTTTTGCACATGTGAGAGAATAAGACCAAGATTGTGTCTCTTTCCTTTGGTGTGATTTCCTCCTTTGCTTCTAGTCTTCTTTGGCTTCAAGTCTTGACCTTCTTGCACAAAATTTCGGACCTACAACCAGATCTGAAATCTCAGCCTTTACAACAGTAGCAAAAACCCTAAAATCTCACACATGTGAGAGAACAAAGCCCAAAAACAAACTTTCTTCTTTCATTTTGAGTTCTTGCTTTCTAGACCTTCGTTCTTGCTTCTTTGATGTTCCTTGCCTCAGATTGAACTCCTTGATGAGAGAGATCGAATTGGTGTCTACGAAAGTTGAATTGGCTTCTATTTATAAACTTTCCATGGGATCGAATTCCCTTCTTTAGGCTGACTTGTCACTGCTAGGGCCGATTTGTGCTTGGAGGATTCAAGGACTTTCTAGACACATAATTGATATATTTTTCATGTTACAACTTTCCCAATAGAGTCTTATACAAATGATTTGACTCAAGAAAAATATATTTTGACATGACAAATCCTAGAAGCATGAAGAACATGCTTGACCTATATGACCATCAAAATATGAGGATATTCCGACACATAGGAAATAGTTAAGTATAACTTGGTCTAGAGTAGATTTAGGTAAAGTACGTTTATTTACTATTAACTACCTTACAATCTAATAGTCATGATATGTTTTAGACATGAAGTGATCCGACAGTTCATTCTCTCCTCGGTATCACTGACACTTGATCCGTGGCTTAACACCCAATTGGTCCATGATCTCTATTTAAAGAGCATGGACAGTCATTTGTAAGGAAACCGTTCATGAGAGAAGATTATGTAAATTTTCTTTCTTTTACATTAATAAATTGCCTGAAGTGACCGCGTTGGCTCAGGCCATGGACTGTTTCCCTCTTTGAGGATTTTAACCACATCAAAAATACTGGTGTATTGATTTGTGATCTGTTTGTGAGCGGTGTCCTTTGGTGTTCTATCTGAGGAACTTATCCTGTAAATTCCTACATGGTATTAGAGCTATTTGAGGGTTGCGTCCGTTGGCGATCCAAGTCCGAAGTCGGTACAACTGCATCCGACTGTCGTTTCTTAGATCTATTGTTTCTGACCGCTTTCAAGCCGAGATGGCTCTATTGTGTTAGGAGCATCTATTCCAGTGAAGAACCCCTTTCGTTTCACGCGAAAAGGTTTCTAGTAGCCCTAGCTACATCATTTTTAAGATCTTGAAGTATACAGTGTTTATTTGCAGTTTTAGTTATTTATCATTGTTCATTTTGGTTTATTTATCTCTCTATCTTTTATTACCGGATCTATACCTTTCATTTCTACGTATGCTCTTTGCCCTGCAACTTTGTTCGATCTGGGAAAATCAAAAACAGAAGGAAGGGTTTTTCTCATGAGTATACTCTTTTCCGCCATGCATTAGTGTGATCTCAAAAAATCAGAAACATTGAGGAAAGGAAAATATTTAGTTTGCGGCGAAATCTAACTTCAAGCCATAAGGTTTGGTTTTTTTTGCATGTCCGTTTTCAGTTATGTGGTTTTTTGTTCTGTAGTCAAAAAGGGTTTTCTCAAGTAAGCACTCACTCCAAAGCTTCAGTGGCAACAAAAAAAACCCTTCCTCTTTTCCAAAAATTACTAACTTTTTAAACTAGCTCACTTGGCCCAAAGTTATTTTATGAGAATAGAGGTCTTGGGTTCAAGTCTTTCCTTTTATTGAGTTACTTTTCCAAAAAGCACATGTAATTATGTTTTAAAGTTACTTAATGTAAAAATGTTCTCACCCATTATAAAAAGTAAGTCACTTATAATTCTAAAGTTTCTTTATCTTTTATTTAAGTTACAATTTAGTGGGTAGCTCATAAAGTACCATTGTAAAAGTGACTTTCACTTATTTATAAAAGTGGGTCATATAATTTTTTTTTTAAAGTGAGCTAATTAGATTAAGTTTGGAAAGAATGGGGATTTTTTTTAATTTAATATTATCATTCACTTTCGCACATTCACGTACTTCATCGGCATCTTCAACAGCTTTTCTTCAAAAAGTCATAACTTCTTCATTCAGAAGTCCTTTTCAGAGCTGCGTTTTTTTAATCGGCCTAATTTTTCGAAATATTTCCATTGGAACACTTAGTTTCAACGTCTACATCTTTAGTTTCTGTTAAAATGGAAAGTCCATGCCAAGTTATTCTGGACAGCACCAACTACTTCCAATGGGTGTCCTACATAGAGGATTTACTTAGAAGTAAAAGTCTTTATAGAAAAGCCTCAAGACAAGAGTCTAAAGTTAAGATGAATATAAGGCAGTCAAATGGGAAAATAAGAAAGATCAAGCACGTGGGTTGATAGGGATTTTTATGTCTCCAGACCTTAGATTCCATATCGCAGAACTTGATACCCCTGATGAAGCAATGAAACAGCTCAATAAAGTTTTTGGAATTAAAAATGAAATTAGAGCCCATCAACTCAAAAATGAGTTGCTTACGTTGGACCCCAATAATTTTCTTCCATTGAAGATTTTTTGTCCAAGTTCAAGACCCTTAGACTTCTCTTGGAAGGTGTTAAGGTTAAGAAAGAAGATGGTAGCCTTATTTATTCCATTCTTACTAAGTTAGGACCAGTCTACTTTGTGTTTGTTTCCACCTTCCATTCTACTATAGAAGTCTTTATTTCTCAAGGATAACACTACAAGTCCCCTCTTTTGATGCCTTTTGTGATTCTTTAATAAGATAACAAGAAAAACTTTTACATTTTAGTCTTCTTAATCTTGGAAACTCTTCTAAGAGAACCTTAGTCGTCCAGCAGCAACCAAGTTCAAAGAATCCTAAGAAGCAACATCCTAAAAAGAATGGTCCTAAACCAACCAAGGTCCTAAGCACTTTTAGTTTCAAAATGAAAAATCAATTCAACAAAATGATAAGGCAAATAAAAACAAAGGGAAGAATGCTGATAGACATTGCAACTTTTGTAAACGAGATGACTACTTAGAATCCAAATGCTTCAAGAAGATGGAAGCCTTGGAAGCAGTAATGAAGAAGCATAACATCCATTTGGAGCACTCTTCAACTTAAACTTCATCTTCAAGAATAGCACTTTTTGCATTTGGTTGTCAAGCATCTCAGTCTGGTTATGCACTAAATGTATCTTCTTCTTCTCATTTTCATGAGTGGCTCATTGATTCTGGAGCTTCTTATCACATGGACAAAAACAGAGCCATGTTTTCTTCTTTAAATGATTGTAACACAAAAAATATATATGTTGGTGATGATAGATCTCTTAGTGTTGTAGGGACTTGAACTATTCATCTAGACAATGGTTAATTTAATGATGTATTATGTGTTCCAACCTTATCTTGCAACCTTCTATTTGTATATCAGATAACTCATTCAGTTGAAAGTAAAATTGTTGAATTTTCACCTCATGATGTTGTAATTAAGGACCTAAGAGATCCTAGACAGATTTTAGCTACTGGCATTGCTAATGATTCTACAAGGTTGTATAAGTTTAACAAATTTGGATCATCAACTCTTCCCTCAGTATTTGTTTCTCGTAATGATGAAGTGAGCAAACTTTGGCATGAGAAATTTGGTCACTTAAAATATCACTCCCTTCAAAATATATGTAAAGAAAATGTGGTGACAGGTCTTCCTATGGTATCTTGCAGAGATAGTGTTTGTTCTAGATGTGTACTCGGAAAACATCATCGGGATAGTTTTGAAAAATGTGCCTCTCGGCACGCCTCGGCCCCTTTACAGCTTGTGCATAGTGATTTATGTGGTCCACTTCCAGTTGTTTCATTCTCTGGCTACAAGTATTTCTTAAATTTCATTGATGATTTCTCCAAACGCACTTGGGTATACTTCTTAAAACTCAAGAGTGAAGTATTTAACATGTTCTTGGCCTTTAAGGCCTTTGTTGAGAAACAATCTCGACATCAAATTCTTAAGCTAAGATCTGATAATGGCGGAGAATATGTTAACAACAAATTCATTAACTTTTGCACTAAGCATGGAATTCAAATGCAACATAATGTTCCATATACTCCACAACAAAATGGTGTCGTTGAAAGGAAGAATCGCACTTTAATTGAAATGGTTAATTGTATGCTTCAATCTAAAGGACTCAGTCTTAATTTTTTGGCAGAAACAATTAACTGTGCAAATTACATAGTAAATCGCACTCCTACTAAGGTTTTAAATAACATCACTCCGGAAGAAGCACAGAGCTCAATTAAACCAAATGTAAGTCACTTTCGTGTTTTTCAAAGTGAAGCATGGGCCCATATTCTCGATAAGAAACATAAAACCTTAGAACCTAAGAGTGAAAAAATGTATTTTTGTTGGATATTCTGAAGATGTCAAAGGATAAATACTTCTTCCACCTAAGTCCAAAAATGTTATCATTAGAAGAGATGTAAAGTTTGTTGAAAATATATCAGCCTACGAGCCTAGCTCGGTGGATGTGACACCTCTCTCTATCCCTTATACTTCTGAAAATATTTCTTCTTCAGATGATGATAGCAAGGATGAAAATCCTTCCCCACCTTCTCGGGATCCTCCTTCAGCTCCTCAAGTTCTAAAATGGGCCCATGCTACTCGGGATGCAGCAAGTGCTCTTGCAGGTGATCCTATAGATTAGCGACGTACACGTTCTCAATTCGATAGAGCATCTTCTTCACTGGCTCAAGCTTCAGTGAATTACGATCCTGACGCCTTTGCAGAAGCTTCAGGCCATCCAGATTGGGACGCATCTATGAATGAAGAATATCGTTTATTATTGGCAAATGATACATGGAATCTTGTTCCTCTTCCAAAGGGACGAAAACTTATTAGATGCAAATGGGTTTACAGAACCAAGTTTGGACCAGATGGAAAAGTTGATAAACATAAAGCCCGTCTTGTTGCTAAGGGTTTTTCAGAAGTTGAAAGCATTGAATATACTGAAACCTTCTCCCCTGTTTCCAAAATGAACTCTATCTGCCTTGTTATTTCCCTTGTTGCCTCTTTTGAATGGGAAGTCCATTAGATGAATGTTAAATATGTCTTCTTGCATGGGAACTTGCATGAAGAAATCTATATGGAACAACCTCCTGGCTTGATACAAACAAACTCCATCCATGTATGTCGGCTTAAGAAATCCCTTTATGGTCTCAAGCAAGCCCCTCGAGCTTGGTATGCCAAAATGGATAGCTTTCTTTTAGATACTGGTTTTTCTAGGTGTCATTCTAACAATATTGTCTACATCAAGAAAGTGGGTAAGTCTCTTATCATTCTTGTTCTTTATATTGATGATCTTATCCTTACTGGTAATGATCCCAACCTTATAAACCATGTGAAGTCCAGCCTTAAAAAGCACTTTGAAATGACAGACTTAGGACACTTGCATTATTTTCTTGATCTTCAAGTCTTGCAATCCAAGGAAGGTATTTCCCTTTCCAAGTCCAAGTATGAATGTGATCTTCTATGCCACTTTCACATGGAAGACTGTAAGCGAGACCCTTCTCCCTTTCAGTCTGGAGCCAAATTTTCAATCACTTGTACTTCCCCTGAATTTGATGCTACCTTATACCGTCAGCTTGTAGGAAAACTTTTGTATCTGACCCATACCCGTCCTGACCTTTCCTTTGATGTTGGCCTTATTGCTTGGTTTATGCAAAACCCACATGAAAGTCATTGGAAAGCAGCTAAAAGAATACTTCATTATGTTCGAGGTATAGTTCGTTTGGGATTCATTACAGCGCAAAAGCATCTCCTCTATTGGTTGGCTTCACTGATTCCGATTGGGTTGGTGACCTTGATGATTAGAAGTCTACTGCAGGTTATATCTTCACTCTTGGTTCTGGACCTACTACATGGGCTTGCAAGAAACAAAGTGTTATTTCTCTTTCTTCTGCAAAAGCAGAGTATTGTGGCGCCGTAGAAGTTAGTAAGGAAGCCCTGTGGCTTCATTAGATCCTATCAAAGTTTGGCTTTTAGCAGCAGCATCCGACTACACTTTGGTGTGATAATCTAAGTACCATTCAACTATGCAAAGATCCAGTCCAACATCAGTGCAATAAACACATTGAACTACACATGCACTTCATCAGAAAGCTCTTTCATAACCATGTTCTTGAAGTGCAATATTGTTCAACTGATGATCAATTTGCAGACATCTTTACAAAGGCTCTCACAAGGGCAAAATTTACTAAACTTCGATATATGGTAGGAGTTCAAGAAGTTGTCACTAAGGGGGAATAGGCTCTAATGCCTCCTTCCTTCTCCTATTGTGTTATATTTGTAAATCCTTCAATCCTATCCCAAGTTGTTCTTAAGGGAGGATGTTAGGATATTCCGACACATAGGAAATAGTTAAGTATAACTTGGTCTAGTGTAGAGTTAAGTAAAGTGTGTTTCTTTACTATGTAATTTTGTAACTTACAATCCGACGGTCATGATATGTTCTAGACATGAAGTGATCTAACGGCTCCTCTCCTTGGTATTACCGACACTTGATTCGTGGTTTAACACCCGATTGGTTCATGATCTCTATTTAAAGAGCATGGAGGGTTATTTGTAAGGCAATCGTTCATGAGAGAAGCTTATGTTAATTTTCTTTCTTTTACATTAATAAATTCCCTTAAGTGGCCGTGTTGGCTCAGGTCGTGCACTGTTTCCCTCTTTGAGGGTTTTAACCACGTCAACAACACTGGTGTATTGATCTGTGCTCTGTTTGTGAGCGGTGTCCTTTGGTGTTCTATCTAAGGAACTTACCCTGTAAATTCCTACACAAAATGGAGCATGAAACCCATACTCCAAAATAATATTTTTCTTTCTTCTTTTTCTTGTAACATAAGATATACATAATGATTTGAGTACATTGACAATTATGAAGACTGAAACTAGTTACATTCTCCAACAGCAACCTCTCATAGCAAGCAAGAGGTGATTCAATGGCTAGAGAGACAGGGTCATCAAGAAAGATAGGTTTATTTAGACTTAGAATTACAGGATGAGGCCACTCACTGGCTTCTAAACCCGGCCACACTAGGGGAATCTGAAACCAATACATGCATGACATTACTCTCCCTTCAATGTGAATTCAAGCCCTCAATCCCTCCTAGTATGAGTGCGCAGGACTTGGCTCCATTTACATCATCAGAGTCTTGATATAGATACCATGCTTTGGACCTCTACCAGTAGTTTACTTTCTAGTTGAATAGTTACCATGCTTTGGACCTATGCTAGTAGTTTACTTTCTGGTTGCATAGTCTTTTATGTCTAGCTGATTTTTATTGTCTTTTGTAAAGACTTAGAACTGTCATCTACTAGCCGAAAAACTTGGTTTCCAGTATGGCAGAGTGAGGCCCGTAAGTTTTGAACAATGATTTTCAATCATGTAATTTGATTTTCAGAGAGAATATAGTACTTCTCATACACTATTGAAAACAATTATACCTCCAAGTTTGAAGTTAAATATTCCAAATTCATATTAATTTTACCTACATGAAATTAACAATTATACTTCCAAGTTGAAAGTTAAATAATCCAATTCTCGTTAACTTTATCCAACAGATTAACTTATCCAAACTCATTATTTTTCAAAAGTTTTCTTACAACATATTCCATACCTACTTTCATTATTTTACTTGTAAAATTTCTGATAACATTGAAATGTTAACCATCATTTATTTCTTTCTTCAGATGTGTTTTGTAGCATTTATACTAATTCTAATATCTAACAAAATTGTAATATAAAAATAATAATAATAATAAAATCACATCATTATAACACATTTGCAAATCAAAAACTTCAGTATATGCTGGTTGAGAATTTATTGTATGAAAAGATTGATTTTTTTGTATAATCAGTGACAAAAGTATATGTTCTTTAAAATTTTAAAGTACGAAAATTCAATTAGTAACTTAGAATATGTAGACTAAAACATGAAATTCTCATAAATACAATATTTAGTAGATATTTATATATCGATTTTGAAATTAAATCAAATATACTTTTCAAATGACATCATAATAGCATATATTTTGATATATAATTTTTGGAGTTTTATTATATACAGAAATTTATTAAAAATAAAATAAAATCAGCTTTAAAAATTTTTATATATTTATATATAAAATATTAATTTTTCTTTCATTTATACTCTTTAAATTATTTATATAAAACCACTAATTTGATAAATAAAAAACTAAATTAATATTAAAATTGTGTTGAAACAACTCCTTTATATTTATATTTATACATTTAAAATATCCATTTAAAATCTTATTATGTAAAACTTAGTTAATATTTAATAAAACAACTTTTATGTCATTCATTTAACACCATCCCAAGATTGAAAACAGATTTCGAAAACAAAATGATATTTCTGGGCTATTTCTCACTATAAACATTATTCCAACTCTATTCAATTTAACTTCATTAAATTTTAATTACAAAATCAAATCAAATAAATCAATTTAAGTTGTATAATTTGTCCAACTTAAGTTGAAGCATGTCTAAAAAAACTCTTAACCAAATTAATCATCGTTTGTTTCCATCTTGTACAATTTGCAAAGACGAAAAACGATACATTTCAACCATTATCTATATGTTTTATATGGAATTCAAATTAGGTTCTCATCGATACGACCAATAAAGTTTTCTACATAATAATACTTATAATATGCTACATAATAATACTTACAATATTCGTTCAAATATGTTGTAACAACCTGGATTATAAATATGAGAGTTTTTTTTACGGATTTTTGGAGTTTCCGGTGCCGGAATCTGGCGGAAAAGATTATGGTGAAATATTGATTTGTATTATTTAAACTAGTTTTTTGGCTGGATTCAGCACCTTGAAAAACTTTTAGGGCACTTCTATTGTGCAGGAGTTACCCATCAAACTTGTGATTTCAATGAATTTTTGCCGGATTTAAGAGAAATTAGACCTGAAAAATCCAAAAAACACTCCAAAAAATGAACAGTAAAAATAAACATGTAAACATGTTGTAAAAGACCTAGGCCAATTTGTATATAAAAGAAATTATCCATGCATTGTAATTTCCTACCCACATTCTTACGGGATTAAAAAAAAAATCCTACATCAATCATTGGTTTTCATATAGCTTACCCTTTCGTCAAGGGAAAACCAAGAAACCAGAGCATGCTTTGAACAAATATACAGCGTTAATATATTGATAAATATACCATATAAGACAGCTTCCCCCTTTTTCTCAAGGAAGAACCCAGAAACCAGTGTGCTTCGATAAAAATTAAAAAACAAAATTGACAGCTTTCCCTTTTTCTTAGGGAATAACCCAGAAACCACAGCATGCTTTGATCAAATATCCGGCGTTAAAATTTTTATAAATATACCATATAACACAGCTTTCCTCTCTCTCAAGGGAGAATAAAAAACAAAATTGACAGCTTTCCCCTTTTCTTAGGGAAGAACTCAGAAACCACATCATGCTTTGATCAGATATACGGCGTTAAAATTTTGATAAATATGACATATAAGACAGCTTTCATCTAAAAGCCATACTCTGTTGATTCAACTGTTTTTGGCCAAAACTTACTAAACTTTTCGATTGGATTTTCACAAACTGGACTGTACACTGAAATACACCTATGTTCAAAAGGGTTTTTCATTGTCAAATTCCATTCAGCTGAGGCAAGAGGCATTATACTACGGGTAGGACCATGGTTCTGGGGATCCATGGGCCTCTTCATCACACCTTGGTTTCCAGATTTTGATGCTAATACTATGGTTGTTTCAATGATGCCAGTTTGAGTTCGGCGATAAATATGACATATAAGACAGCTTTCATCTAAAAGCCGTACTCTGTTGATTCAACTGTTTTTGGCCAAAACTTACTAAACTTTTCGATTGGATTTTCACAAACTGGACTGTACACTGAAATACACCTATGTTCAAAAGGGTTTTTCATTGTCAAATTCCATTCAGCTGAGGCAAGAGGCATTATACTACGGGTAGGACCATGGATCTGGGGATCCACGGGCCTCTTCATCACACCTTGGTTTCCGGATTTTGATGCTAATACTATGGTTGTTTCAATGATGCCAGTTTGGGTTCGGCAGCATAATCTACCATTACATTTTTGGGATCAACAAGTCCTAGCTGGTATTGGCAACTCCATTGGGCGATATATCAAAATGGACACACAAACACTGGATGAAAGAGTATATACTTTCGCTCGTATTTGTGTGGAAGTAGATCTCAGCAAAGGACTATCGGATCGCACGCTGCTGACACACAGTGTTTAGATGCAGAATTTGTAGGCAAACAGGGCATCATCTACAAAACACATGCCCGGAAGCCAAAAAAGAAACACGAAGAAAAAAGAAAACAGGGAAACAACCCCAGGGTTGGCAATTTCCCCCCCACGACTCTGATGAGGAGGTGGAAGTGGCTGCGGAAGACCCCACACCCAATCAAAATAACCAGGCAGACAAAGAACCAGAAGCACACGAGAAAACTCCACAAGATCCTATGGAATCACAGCCCAAAAAGATGCCTGAGGCAAAGGACTCCAATGGAGCGAAATAACTGCATACACCAGACAATTCATATTCAGACAAGGACAATCCCCAACCTGATGCGTTCAACTCACTTGCACTTGTATCTTTGATGCCGACTCAAGGGGAGTGGCACAAGGTTGAAAAGAAGGGGAGAAAAACATGACTCTCCCCTTCATGTACATTAGTCTGCATATTTGTACATTAGTTTGTTTTACATTAGTTTGATCAACAGTCTTTTGACTCTCTGATGTAATGTGTTTCAGCATCTGCAAAATGTAATTTTGTTTTCATTAATAAAATTACAATTTTTCCTTTGGAAAAAAGAAAAGACAGCTTTCATCTTTCTCTTAAGGGAGAATAAAGAAACCACAGCATGCTTTGACGAAAGATCAAATATACAGCGTTTAATATCTTGATGAATATATTACCATATAAGACTACTCCTAGGACAATTAGAGAGAGAGAAATACTATATGTTTGCATCAGTGGATCATTTAGTTCAGTTTTCAACAGCCGTATGTTCCGACCAGAATGTCAATATACTTTGGCTTTTGACAGTAACAATTGGTTTCAAGGCATTGCATAGATTTAATGCCATTACGGTAACTAGCGAGCCAACTACCTAGTTGTAACTGTAAAGACACCCATTTTCGAGCTTGCAATACATGTACAATGATGCGAAGAGATTTGACCGTTGCCAATGACCAGATTCACGTTCACTTGACTTCTCATTCATGAGATTTACTAAACGTAAAGGATTGAAAGGCAGCTTCCATGATTACTCTTTATTTTGTCATTGGAGAAATTAATAATGTGACAATTCTGGTAAACAATACTTTTTCAACCGAAATATCTGAAAATCTCAGATACTCTATGCACACAACAAATAACTCAAAAAATAAATTACCATGAGCTCTCAGAAGTTATTAACTATTACTCTTGCGACTGTATCATAGACAACAGTACAAACACATCAAAATCTTATCTCCCAACTATAATTCAATTCATAACCCGCTTGCTTGCTTAATCAAACAATCAGTGGTAATCGAACCCGGCAGGAAAAACAGGAAAACCAGAAATCCCTTTATCTCAACATCTGTAGTTTAAGAGTTTAATATTTATACGATCAAACATTATACTGCAAGCTGGTTACATGTCCCCAGCAATAGAAATTGACCACTGGCTGCAAATATATGGCAAACACAGAAACATAACTAACAACAAAGTCAAATAAATGCAAGGTGTATGATAAGAATCAAAGGAGAAATCTCCGGGCTCAACTTCTAACTTCCCCATCGCGCCAAGGGGGTAAAATCGTATTCTCCATAATTAAACCCAAAGTACTGGCTAAAAAGTGCCAATTATGCCAGGAAATTCTTTAAAAACAACATACTGATTCTAGCAACTTATGCATGGGTGAGCCCTTTGATCAGAAAACAACCACAGTTATGAAATCACTGGAGCAAATATCGGTGAAGATGGACCCCAAAAAGAGAGTGACCAGGATAATCAATTTTAAATTCATATCTGCGGAAAAACAAACAGAAATCATAAGCAAGAATGTTTGAACAAGAACAATGAATGACTTGAAACAAGTCTACTATGAATCAAGCCTCCTGTTCTTTTCTCGTGTCTCTTCTATCATTTTTTAGTCTATCCAGATGTGGAAATCTGTGATGGTCAATTTTAAGTTCCGACTAGACAAAAAAAGCAGATATCATAAGCTAGAATGTTTAAAGAACAAGAACAAATGACTCGGGACAATTCTACTATGCATCAAGCCTCCTGTCCCTTCTCACATCCCTTCTATCATCTCTTAGTCTATCCAGATGTGGATCTCTGTAATAGTCCCTGGATGCAGTCCTTAATGGAGACCGACTCCGCTCCCTTGAATCTTTCCCCCACCGACCACGTAAGGGTGGCGAAGATGGATGCCAATCACCTCTAACATCATGATCAACTCTTCTGTCATGATATCGCTCCTCCCTTATGCCATCTTTGTGACTCATCATAGGTGGTCGATCTACAGGTGCAAAACTGTCATCTCTCACTCTCCCCCTGTAGTCAAAACGGTCTTCATAATCATGTCTATGAGGCGAGATTCTATCAAATGCTCCAGGGCCACCTCTGCCCCATGGACCAGATGGTGGTCCAAAGCCACCTGTTCCTCTTCCCATACCACGTCCCACTGGAGGGCCACCCATGTAATGTGGGCGAGACCGTTGTGCTTGAACACTCGGACCAAAAGGTGCCATGTCCTGACGAGGCCTGTCGCAATTGTTACATTGCTGTCTCTTTGCAAAGTTTATATTTCCACATCTGCAAAAAAATACTAAAATTAAATTTACATTTATCCAGCTCGTGCAGTCTATCAAATAATTTAAATTGCATAAATTATTAAAATTTGCAAGCTTAAGTGCATCCTCCAAATGCCAGCCAAAATCTACTGATGTAGTTCCCATTCATATGTTATGTTATAGATATATGTCCAAAAGAATCAAGAATAGCTATACACAGGGAGGTTGAAGCAGAAAATAGAAATTGTTCACAGATCACACACTTTGACCAACAGAATTAAATAAATAAATTGCTTAGATCAGAAGTGGGATTGAACTTTGAAGAAAGAAATCCCACAAGTATTCGTAAACCATGTACTTACGTGGGTTCTGTGCATATCCAGTCACCTTCTCTTGGTTCTATATTTGGATTGTTTCTTCTGCGGCTTTCTCCTTCAGGTGGAAATGAATCAGCACGCCCATAATCTGGCCCAGAAAACCCTCTTCCATAGGATCGCATGCCCCTTCCCATACCTGCAGCTGGAAGTGGAGGGCGGAAATGATCTTCAAACCTGCCACGATCTCTCCCACCTCTAAAACCACCACTATGATGAGCATCGCGGTCATAACCACGTCCATAAGGCTCCGGTATTCTGTATTGTGATGAAAAAGAACCTTTCTGAACAGAATTTTTCCCACCTTCCATGTCATAACCTGCAAAAAGTGGAGTCAATTAAGAAGTCTATAGAAATTAAACAGACTCAAAAAACCATATCTAATACAAATTCAGCGCAATTAGTAGTAGACAAAAGCTTTGGTTGCAAAGCTATTTTCATCTTAATAAATAGGTTAAAAACTACAAAATCAAAATTTCCTACCTTGGCCACTTCAATTTCCCTGGTGTTTAAATATAAGATGCCAATGCAATGATTCCATATTGTATCCTTACAATCCCAGCTGTAGCATATATTCATTTGATCCACACTGTAGTTGCTATCCATAATTTGGGCTCTTCTGTTAACCATGAAACTGCAGAAGAGAGTTGCTGCAAGCTATCTAACCAGCCAGAACTTTATCACATTCTCTCTATTAAGTCAAATTCTAACCGACATCTTAACAAGCACAGTCAACAAGCTTTGGCCATTCATTGCATTTCAGCCAGGCTCTTCCAATTGTAGTGCGATGCATGTGCTAACTGTTTGGCCACAATGGTACTTCAGATTATAGTAGATTAAACGGTTTAAAATCATGAGATAATATTGAAATCACTTGATTGTGCCACCAGCAAACCAAGCACACATCCAGTCCCAAAAGAAAAGGTCCATGGAATCCACTCCTCCAGAAGAATATTTAAAAACAATAGATTGACATCAAGGTCTCAAATAATCCTTGGATGGGTTTAAAAAGTCTTACTTATTGAATGACTGCAAAGATGAATTTGATAAGATGATTGCACAATTCTTGATGCATTGAAGTGTATTTTACTGTTCTCTCAATTCAATCTCTGATCTCTAACGCATTTCAAAGTGTACTTAACTGTCCTCTCAATTCAATGTCTAATCTCTAATGCATTTCAAAGTGCAAATCATAAGAAAATGTTGGAAACACTTGATGGTGCCCACAGTAAACCAAGCACACATCCAGTCCTAGAACAAATTACAAGAGCTCCATGGAATCCTCTTCTCCAGAAGAATATTTAAAAGCGATGGCTTCACATCAGCGTATCAACTAATCTTTGGATAGGCTTCAAAGATTTTACCCTATTGAATGAATCCAAAGATGAATTTGAAAATATTATTGCACAATTATTGATGAATTTCAAAACGTCTACTTAAGTGTCCCCTCAATTCAACATCTACACTCCCTAATGCATTTGAAAGCATTTGTGTAAATTTTCCCCTCAATGAAACCTCCTCTCAAATCTTCAAGGCATTTCAAAGAGTTTACTTCACTGTCCTCTCAATTCCATGGCTACTCTCCAAAAAGAATCTTCAAATTGCATCTTACAATTTCAAAGTTTGTCTCTACACCATATCAAGTTAAACTTAAAAATGAATAGTTCAAAGTAGAGAGATTCCAACTCTCTCCAACAACCAGAAACTTAATTTGTATATTACAAACCAAAAGGCCTCAAGTTCACAAATTTTAACCATGCAAAGAATCTGTTTCCCTAGTCAATATGACCACAAAGAACTGACAAATTACTTCATTTCAGCTTTAATTTTCTTTTAAAAGCTTACAAGGCCATCTCAAAAACAGATGTGTCACCTCTCAAATCTGGCTCATTTCCTACACCCAAAATAATCCGGTCTGTACTGTGAAGCCTCCCAGAATTCCAATTCCAATGACTGCTGATGTCATTTATGCCTGTGCAATGTGCATTCTAAAATACAATATGCCAGAATGTGCTGGTGACAAATATTGAAAAACAGCAGACAAACACGTATCCATCCACAGCCTTCCTTGTTCCAGTCCATAATTTACCCCTTCATTGTTCCCACTTGGACTTGAGGCATTCTCATCTACAGTTTTGTATGCTCCAGTCCATAATTTTACCCCTTCCATGTTCCCACTTGGATTTAAGGCATTCTCCTCTTCTGTGTCAAACGAACATACTTTATAATATACTCTTCATTTCCATCATTACTTGCATATAGTAAAAATATGATTGCAGATTACAATCACGACAACCTTTATCCCACCATGTCCATCTGATAAACAGTCAAATTATAAGCTCCGATATTTTGCCTTTTAAAATTGGGATGAAAATGACAATACCATATCTACAGCCAGACCTACTGCAGATATATAGAGGATTGTATCTACTTTAGAAAGTCCTTTCTACAAAATTTGGGCTCAGCCACATAACTCACCAGTTGCCATCCATAATTGCCTTTTACAAGCTACTTTAGCTGCACCATGCATGTCAGTTCCAGCCAGTTCTTTCAATAGAATATCAAGTTGAAAGGAGAAATTGAACCATGCCCCAGCTTTTGCACAATGGAAGGTCACACCAATACAAAAGACAAAAAGAATCAAGATTCAAAGCAAAGCTTAAATATAACATTCTAGTGTCTTTCCACCATCTGAAAACTTCTCATAGCCCGTCAAGCTTTTTCACACCACAAAGGTTGTCTATTTTTCCTCTGTTCCAAATGATAAGTTGTGCCCAGAATATATAACAAACTGACATATGTGGTAGACATGCACCGCTTTTCATGCAACTGATGTTTATTTAATTAAATTACATAGTCTAAATATATGTGCACGTTTACTGAAGGCCATATCACCAGGGTGTGGTGTGTAACATGAAAGAACATTCTATACGACAACCAACAAGTTTTAGCACTATTATTTACCAGAATTTCAAGACTTTATCTTTGTTGGAAGCTTCAATAACATACATACCCCAAAGGGCTCCATTACAAAGCACCGACTTACTTAAGCCAAGATGCCAGGTTTGACAGGTGTTTATTCTGTGCAAGGTCGCTTGGGACTTGCACCTGGTCTCATTCCATATGGGCAAAGCATACCATAACAATAACAACTTCCCTGGTCTCATGGGAGTTTATAAAATCTTTTCAGGCATGACAGGGTCTCATGGAAGCTTATAAAATCCTTTCAGGCATGACAGGACAGAATGCCCAAAACAAATGAAAGACGCTTTGGAATCTTAGGCTATGCCCTAAGGTAACTTTACTCCTCTGGTTGGTTACGCTTAACAAAACATTAACCTGTGATAAGCTTCAGAAAAAGGGCTTTCAGGGGCCCTCTATTTGCCACCTTTGTTGCGCCAACCCTGAGTAATCCTAAGACTGCTGAACAGCTGTGTGTTTCTTTATGAGCCATGGGATTGCATGGCTGTTGTCTTTCGACAATCAGATCGAAACAGAAGCAGCCTGTTATCAACCACGGGGGAATGGAGATCTACCCCCTTTTCCAATCCAATACTAAATAGAGCTTGGCAACTCTATTTAGGATCTATCGCATGGGAAACACGGAAAGAAAGGAATCAAATAATATTTAAAAATAAAATCACTCACATGGATTTCATCTGGCATTCTATCGCAAATAAGATCAGAGAAACTATTTCGCTAATCCCTTGGACCTCCCAGGGTTGGGATTGTAATCATCAGGAAAAGAACATTCTCTCTATTAAATCTCCATCAATCCATCACTTGTCCTCAAGCTCCTTTGTCTACACCAAGGTCTTTGAGTCCTAACTGTTGGTCTCCTCTCCCAATTGGTTTTCTAAAACTTAACTAATAACTTTGACGAGGACTCAAAAGGTAATCCAGGACCAGCTAGTTTTGGGGTGTTTTTAGAACATGTCTATGTCACATAATTCATATTTACTTAGGAGATCTCGGAATAGACAGTAACAATGCTACTAAATTATATGCTTTGGAACAGAGATTACTCATTGTCAGAAGAAGCAATTTTCAAAAATTGGTAACAGAATGGGACTCAAAAACAATAATTCAAATGATTAGAAAACTCCAATACGGCTCACACCAAGTCTCAAGCAGTTGTAGACTTCATAGTAGCTTAACAGGGGTAGTAAAGCTTTTGGAAGGAATCGTAGCTCCCATTCTATCCCATGTTAGGAGAAATGGAAACAGACTTGCAAATAAATTAGCTAACAAAGGGCTCAACTTTAAAATTGTACCTTGGACCTGTTGAGAAATCTAGCGCAGTAGAGTAAGGATGATTTCTCTTATAATGATAACTGCTTGTGAAGACTTTTAACTTTTCTTAATTAGGTTCTTCTTTAGCTTGATTAATATTGTGTTTTCTTCATCAAACAGCTACCAAAACATAAATAACAATGAGACAAAGGACACGAGATATAGGTGATCAGCCAGGGCCAAAGCCTCTCTAATCTTGAGAGGAAAACCCACAGAATTCTTTTTCTTATAGAATCTTCAATTGACGAATTCCAAGACCTAGACCCTTGACCAACAAACCCTCCAAGACCAAGTCAATGTTTCTTTTGGATGTACTTCTTCCTCTCCAAGTCAATGCTAGTCAAAATTGTGCCCCAGCTTCAGACTTCGGCCCTAACCCAGAATTTTCGGCTAGCTGTTGCAGACCTAAATTTCAGCTTCTTCTGCAGAAACCCTAGGTCACACGTGTGGCTGGAATACAGACAGAATTGCCTCCTTCTGACTTCGCTTGACCTTGACTCCTTTTGACAATTTCGGCTTGCTAAATAGTCCATCTTTAACCCGAACTCTGCCTCCTTTGAGTGACTGCAATTTTCGGCTTCTACGGCTTCTACTGCTGCAGGATGATGCCCTAACCTTCACACAGGAGGAGATTTAGCCCAAAAACACATCAAAAAATGCTTCACTCTTCTTCCTTCTTCCTTCGTAAGGTATTAGGCTTCTTTTTCTTCTTTAATCGAACTCTTCTTGATGCTTGAGTGAGTAATGCTTGATGTGAGGTCGAGTTCCCCTTTATATATCCCTTCATGAGCCCTCAAATAGGCCAACTTCATCTTCTAGAGAGGCCTACTTGCTCCTTTGTAGACCGACTTGTTCATTAGCACTTGGCAAGGTCTTGGAGGGTTATTTTACAGTTTACTTGACTTTGACTCAAATAATTTCTTTTTACAATATGTAACATGCCCAAAAAGGTCATTCATACATGACAATGACTCATAAGCCCTAGAAGCTCTCAATGGGTGCTTGACCTAAAAATAAATTTCTCTTCAGCATGAAACCCGTGCCTAAGAACAACAATAATAAATTTATTTTTCTCTTTTCATTAAATACATAAAATCATGATTATATATGTCAATATGAAGACCGAACCTAGTTACATATTTCAACACTCCCTCTTAACTAGGGAGGTATTCATAATCTATATAAGGTATTTGTACATTCTCAATCTAAAGAATTCTCATAAGAAGAGCCGGATTGGTAACTCATCTGTATAGCATCATATCATCCAACATTGTCACATAGCAAGGCCTTGACTAACAACTCTATCTCTCCACAAGATCAGAGCACAATGTTGGCGAGACCAATGATTTATAGACACCATCATCATTGTCTCTCAAGGAGCATACCCCACCCGAGTTTTCACAGGGTATGTCCTTCCAAGACTATTCTTATCTTGGATTCACAATCCTCAAAGAATATCAGTCCTCTACGACTACTCTTATCTTGGATGCCCTACCACGTCCTCAAAGAGTATCGGATGCAAGATGCTTACCCAATCCTCCATCCGTTCTTCCCAAGTGAAGACAAGAATGATGTGCCTATCTCTCCCCCTCTCAACTAGGGACGATATACCCATTCCTATGAAGGAATGTACCCATTCCCATAAAAGGAATGTACCCAAACTCCCTCTCAACCAGGGACTTGTCCAAGCTCCCTCTTAGCTAGGGACTTGCTTCCAAGTTCCTTCTTAACCAGAAACTTGCTACCAAGCTCCCTCTTGCCTAGGAACCAGTTTCCAGCAGCAGCTATCTTTTCTTTGGTGGAGATCATAGGACCTTCAGCTGCTTGTATATCTCCTCCATTCGATGTCATAAATTTTGTCTTTATCTTTATGGAGTCTTCATCTTGTAGGGCATTGGCCATCCATCACTTTCCTCAAGTCAGTCATGTCATCCTTCCTCTTGTCTGAAAGTGATCGTCTAGTCCACATCTGGCTTTTTGTCATATAGCTACCTCTTCCATGTCATGTTTCCTTCGGGATCTTCCATCCAATCACATGAGTGTTAGTTGTAGATAACATCTACAACTCGCCTTTGGTAGCCATGTATCAACCCATCCAGATGATGTTAAAAATAAATAAATAAATGAACATCAAATCAAAATTACCTTTAGTGATGGCCCTTCATCATGACATTTGCTTGTTGAAAAATCAATATCTTGCATACATATTGACACATCTCCAAGATATTTAATTGCCAAGGGTCTTCTTTCTTTCTAGACTTTCCCAAAGTCTTCATATCTTTCCCACGGAGATATCATGGCCAATTTCTTCTAGCCATTAGATGAGTTGCGTAAGGCAGACAAAGGGTAGAGGGAAGTCGTGGAATGCAGCAAGGGATCGGCAGGGCTCGGGCTCGAGGAACATTGTCATGGGTCGTCACATGATGGTTCTTTGCAAGGAGTGACTACACTGTATCTTGACGGTGGAGCTCATGGTTGAGCTTGACACAACTGTGATCGAGAAAGTGCAATGGCAGAGAGCCTTGGTGTCAGCTTTCTTACGCATGGAAAACAAGGGACTTATGAGTAGTTATTGCACTCAAAGGCAAGGTGATCTCGTTGTCCATTGAACATAAGCCTAACAAAGCAAACAAGATGGCTCGTATAGAGACTGTGGAGGATCCTGCAGCAAATAGTGACACGTTGAGCATGATCAACTAGTTGCAAGACGTAATGGCCAACAAGGTGTCGCAGCCAGAGTCATTAAACATAGTGCAAAGTCATTGGGAAGAGGATTTGTCGCAAAAGGCAATTGTTGATAATGGTCGACGAAGCATAGTATGAAGGATGGTACCAACAAGGCTTGCCAGCAAGATTGGCAGAGGTCAACCCTTAGAGGGAGAGAGGGAAACTGTACCAGTCAAGTAATTGGCAGCAAATTATTTTAGTGGGTCTCTCAAAGGACCAATACAAACCCACAAGGGAGATCTTGGCAAATCCATAAACCAGCAACAATACTAGGACTTAGCATAGGGGCACGAGAGTTGTTTAATAGCCTTACCAACTAGGACTCAAAATTGCATGTGGAGTTTGGTGTTGATTCCAAACATGCAGTGAAGGGGGTTGGTACAGTGATATTCCAACTCAAGTCAAGACATCGGTTTGAGGTGAAGGACGTGTTGTGTGTGCTAGAACTCGAGTGGAGTTTGCTCTCTGTCACTATGATAAAGAAGAATGGGTTTTGTGTAGCGTTCCACGATGGATAGGCACTGATCAAACCCATAGGATCTAGCTTAGATGATGGCCACATCGATGGAGTTAGAGAGAGCAACCTATATAGACTAAAGGGCCTATCTATTCAAGCAATGGCAAGGAGCAGAACAGTGACTAAGAACATGGAGCAAGTAGCTCCCAAGGTTGAGCAACTAAGAGTCAACCTCCAGGGTGGAGTGGAGCAGTCAACAATTTGCTTCAAGTCTATAAAGGTCTTTTGGTATGACCTTACAGGATGTTCAGGAGCAAGAGGGTTTTAGGAACTAGTGCAAGGGGACAAGGACTTCGACGATGTTTCCAGACTAGGTGGAAAGCAAGGCTTCCAATTCAAAGAGGACAACCATGGCAGCGGATGCAGTTCTAGGATTGAAGCTAATTCCAGGGGGCAAAAGTACCTCCCTCACTAAGAGGGAGTGGTGATATTTGTAGTTTGAGCTTATACTTCTGGATAGGCCTTCGTGTCTAAGCATGCAAGAAGTCACCCACAGATTTCCTTAGGACGCTTAGTCAAGTGTAAGCAAATTGCTAATGTAACTTAGCCTATGTTTTCACTTAAGAAAGCACATAATTCTTATGTTGGCTAGTTGAGCTAAAGTAAACATAGGAAAAGTAAATTTAATTACTTTAATGATTATGCTTTAATCTCAATCATTGATTTCAAGTGAGGCAACATCTAATCCCAGTCATCAATCACTTTGAAGATTAGGGTTAGGGATTTAACTCAATGTAAAGTTATAAAAGCAAGGCTAAGGAGAGGAGAAAGAGCCAACCATATAGCAACACTAGCCTTTATGATGGAGATTTTCTCAAGTGAAGAGTGTGATGCTCTAGTGTGCCAAGGAAGTTGCAGGTGGGGTGCAACATTGGAGATCCAAATCAGCCAAGGAGATCGAGGACCGGTCTTGGGCCTAATTTGCTAAGTTAGAAACAAAGCATTGTATATCTGTAAGTTTCTTAGTTGGGCAATTATCCCAAGATGGGAACCAAAGTAAGTTCAAAATTTAAATGAAGAATTGTTGACTGGCCAATATTTGTTTGTGTCATTGTGATTGAGATTGGATATGTGAAATTTGTTTCTGTTAATTAAGTTAAGAATCTAGAAGATTAGAATTTCTTTTTGAACAAATCTCTATCCTTATACCTTGCATTCCAGCTCTTATTTCATCGCATGTTCAACAAACAAGGAACAAAATAATTGACTTGCTCACAAACTATGGATGCCTTGACACTTCTCCACCAATGGTGTCAACTTGGAACCTCCCACCAAACTAATGGGGTGACAGTCAAGAACGAGCAGGGAGGGTTACCACTACCCCACCTGACTAATGAGCTGGGAGACATGGAAACACACCCCCGGTGAGCTTAAATGAAGGTTTGTTCGGTCATTATGAGACATTCCTTTGTGCAGATGAAGAGACGGCGAAAGGACATAAGTGGTCTATCCAAGGAGATTAAGCGTGTGGAGCATGTGATCACAATGAATATTCGCATGATCTTAGACGCTTGTGCGTATACAGAGGATACTACGGCGGTAAGGAGAATTAGTGTTAGGCATGGAAGATAGATGCATTGGCAGAACCTGGACCTAAATGGCTCTGGGTTGTAAGAAGCCATGAGAGAACATGTCGTGCAGTGGCAGAACTTGGATCTGAATGGCTTTGGGTTGTACTTGTAAGAAGCCATGAGAGAACATGTCATGCACTGTAGCAAGCAGCCCATTTGAGCACACACCAAGGAGTGTTTGTTGTCTGCCTCCAGGCATTGCGGGTTCATTTGGAAATATGTAAAATTGTGTGATGCTTCAGTATTGGTTTTCCCTAATTCTATTTGGTTAACCTATAAGTGTAGCTTGCAAGGAAAGCAAGCAAGGAACGAATTCACAAGTGTTTCTCTCTTATCTTTGGTATTCACTAGTTATGTTTTTTTTTGGTGTTCAAGGCAAAATTGGGTCCTTATCTTGTTCAGACCTTTGGTATCAGTCATGGTTTCTTTTCTCTTGTAGTGGTTATGATTTTCTTTCCCAACCAATGACTCTGGGTCTGTATTTTTCTCATGGTTGTGCTATAGTGCATGCACGAAATTTATGATGGTTTGTCTGTCAACCTATGGCTTGGTGTTGGATATTGGGGGCTAAGGTTTCTTAGCATTAGTATTGATGGTGCCTTTCCTTTTGAGCTAGAGGTTTTGGTTCAGTCATTTCTCCTTGGTTGTGTTTTAATGCCTTGTGGTCTTCTTGGTGGTCCGGCAATTAGTCTATGGGTGGGTGGTGGATGGTTCTCAGGTGGTTGGGGGACGACTTTAGCTCTATTTGTGGTGGTGACATTCTTATCCAGGAGGTGGCTCGATTTCATTATATTCCTCTTGACTTTGTTTCGCTGTCAACTCAGCGTGATTGGTGTTACCCCTGTAAGTCTATGGTTTGCAGTTGGGGGGGTTCATGGTGGTTGGGGGTAACTATTTTAATTCTATTCCTGCATTTGGTTGTAGTGGAGTTCATTCTTGTCAGTCTCTGTACCAATGAAAACTCGACCCTTATCCCCTGTAGTTTGTGGCAATCTCTTTCACTCAGTGGTCTACTTGGACAATCAGAGAAAAGGTTTGAATGGGGGAATTCACTTGCTTGGTCAACCATGCCGCGATAAAGGACTCATATTAGAGGAGGGGCCGCTTACTATCAAGAGTGGGCCCACCATCATAGGATTTTGCCTCTCGTTACTCAGAGCTCAGGCCAAACCATATACAGGAAGAACTGACCCGGGCGAAAGGGGAAGCCTCTTCTCATAGGACCCCCCTCTCAAACACTAAGGTCTAAAAGACTGGACTGATTTGATCCCAAACACAAGTCATACAAGGGGTTGGTTCAACCAATATATGCAAACAATGGATCTTCACTAGCAAATGAAGTTTCTATTGGGGCGAACTCTAATGTACCATCACGAAACACGTGGACATTCTCCATTCTCTGGAACACCTGCATACTTAAGGGATCTAGATTGGAGGATGGAAAAGATTGAGCAACATCTCAGCATTCCTCTAGCGGCAAGAAGAACTTTAGAGGATCCAAAAAAACCCATCTAAGCAACAGGCTCAGACTCAGATCCCTCAGCATGATTATGATATGGATATGGTTTTTGATTTCCTTTGTTTTGTTACACTTGGACAAGGCAAGTTAGCCCAATGTCTTAGTTTTAGTTTGGATATTTTTGTCTCTTTTAGCTCTCAATTGTCTCTCTCCTCCTTAAGGAGAGTTTATTTTTGGCTATGGTCCAATCTCCCATGTGAGAGACTAACTTGAATTTTGTAATCCTCTATGTAAACTCCAATCTTTACAATTAATAGAATTGACCCCAAAAAAATAGTTAAGAATATAATTGTGCACTAGGTTAATAAGTTGTCAGGTGCTAGGTTCAAGGAAAGACTAATAGTTTCCATGGTTGTCTTTGCTTGTGTGGGCTCGCTCGAGCACCCAAAAGGGCATGGTGCCCCTCTATGGCCAAAGAACATTAATCTACCACTAAAATTTATCTCTAATTATCCCACAAACTAATTTATCTCTAACCAACCCACACTCTAGTTTTGTTGAACAAGCACTTTGTTTTATTTTTGTTGATGACAATGAAGATGAGGATTATTAAGATAGGTAATTGTACTTGTCTTTAACCCGTGTTTTATTTCATTTTCAGCACACAAAGCCATGTATAAAGGCTGATTTTGGAATATTGGAATTATAGCCTCATTTATAAAGGCTACTATTGGATTTCGCATCATGTAATCATCTTTAGGAGTGGATATAGATATAGTTTTCCTTCTAAAATGTCATTTATGTGTATCACTCTTTTTTTCTTGCAAGATAATGTATTATATGTAAAAAAGATGTGTGTGTGACGGTTTCCCCAATGTTTCCATTTTTTTTCTAGGGGGGAAGGAGGGGGATCACGTGTCTAGGCGTTTTCATTAAAGGAAACTTTCAAATGTTCCACATTTCATGCTACTTAGACCTAGACTTTTGCATGTCTATCGGATCGTGATTTAAAAAACTGTATTTCCATAGCAATGGCTCCTGTGTGTGGGATCAACTAGTCTGTCCTTGGATTAATGTTGACCCTATCAGACATTGAAGTCAAACATGGAGAGAGGGAAAAATGTTTAGGAGGCCACCCTGAGGATTATTCATTTTCATCCCTTCCAAATTTTTAATTGTTTGTGACCCACCCGCGCCCCCCCCCCCCCCACTAAGCCTTTGGCAACCACCAATGTACCTCTCATAGATTGACAAGCATATGGATCATTGCCATTGCTATAACAACAATTACATTCTCTTTGATCTCAAAAGGTTAAGGAAGGGACTTCGACATTGAGAAAAAGATGTAGTAGACACCCATTGTAATGTGACCTATGTAGCCCTTCAATGGGCAAGATGAAAGAAAGGGTTTGAGAAACAAAATTTGTAGACCAACCAGGTCAAGGACTAATGGACATTGGAAATGGAGAACCACATACTTATGTGAGGGAATGGGGCTACATGACCATTTTCAAATGGAAGCAAATGAAAATTTTCTCAATTCTAAAGTCCCTATAAGCCTTTGGGCGCATAGCAACACACTCCAACCTCCCTCCCTCTTATGCATTGTCCCCTCCTCAGCTCAAGTAACAACTTTGTGGACTCTTACCTCCTATGGGCTACCTGGTGCTAATTTTCCTAACCCCAACTACTAGCAATTTATTCTCGAATAAATATCTTACTAAAAATTAATTTCTTGTAGATCTATTGAATAAAAGCACTGCCTGAATTTTAACAAGTAAAACAAAAACAACATAAGCAAAAATAACAACACCAGTTTCATACACATGCACACTCATAAACACTACCCTTCAAATATGTTGTTTCACTAATAAATTATCATTAGCATACAAGGGCACCCTTACTGAGAAAATGACCCTCTCAGGAAAAATACAAACAGCAAAAACCTAATCAAAACCTCAAAACCTGTCCTCCAATATTGCTAGTTGTTGGATCGTTCTCTCTTGTTGCCCCTTATTCTTCTTGCTCTGAACCCTAAACATTTGGATGAATGTCCTTCTCCGCCAACCATTGAGATCTCACTATCTCATTATGTCTTTTGTTCATTAATTTGTTTTCTGCCTTAACCTAGTCTTCCTTTATTGGCCAAATCCACAACTCTAATCTCCAAAGTGATTGACAGCTGAGATTAGATCTCAACTTCACTTGAGATCAACAATTGAGATTCATCTAATTCACTAATGCAAATAAACTTTGCATTCCATTACATTAACTCACTTTTTCTTATAAAATTCAATTACTTTAACAATTTCTTTAATTAAAGTAATTTCTAAGGTTAAAGGTCCTTTTGGACTACTTTCACACATCTAGACACTTAGACTCATGTGAAAATCCCTATCTGATGCTACCATCAATAAGAATTCCCCTTAGTAAGGAAGGTACTTCTAGAAGAATCAATTGAAACTGGCTTCCCCTTCCATTCTGGCACAATGTCCCATGCATCATCCTTCACCATGGTTTTCCTCCAAACTTCTTGTTCAACTACCTCCTAAATGATGCTAGTCATTAGAGTCGTGTAGTTTAAAAACCTCTTCGAAGGCCTACTCTCCCTTAATGTGCTCCTAGGGGCCTCTAAATGCTCTTAAGCATCCCTCAATGTCTACTCAAACCACCTGGGTCTCTTTATAGTACTGGAAGGAACAATTGACCCCTCCCAGCCTGAAGGTTGACTCCCTTAACTAGAAGTCTCTAAACATTGTTCTCCCTTTAGAGCCTCCTACTACTCCTCCTCTGTCACTATTGTTGGCAACTCGTGAGACTTCCTAGATGCCAAGTTCTACTCAAACTTAACATAGTCGGTCACAATTGTCTTCCTCTGCTGGTATGAATGATCTTGTAAGCTTTTAAGGTCTTGCTATATCCAAAAAATATCACCTTCTCTCCTAAAGGCTCCAACTTTGTCCTTCTCCACAAGCAAATGGATGAATACATCGACCAAAAGATTCTCAAGTGTCTATCTTTGGCTTCACTCTTGTAAATGCTTCCTCGGGTGTCTTATTCCACAAAATCCTGTGAGGACTCTTGTTATGCACATATATTGCAGTGTCACACAACTCTGCCCAATGAAATGTAGGCAGTGTTACCCACCACTTCGTGGGTGATATCCCCAGGAGAATTTTTTCTCCATGATGAACCTCAGTCGGCAACCAGCCGACCCTTGCAGCCTCCTATTAGCTCATTGTGCCATTTCTTTGCCACCTGAGCCAGCGATGTGACCCACTTGTATTGATCATATGTTTGAAGGTGGGCCCCCTGAATCTAAAGGTATGTCTTGTCATTTGGTAATTGAGTATTGGGTTTACTTATCATGGATACTTATGGGTATGGATTGATGGGGAGATTTGTCAGAAAGGGTGGGCTTAGCTTGTGCTCTTTCCCCTTGATCTCTTTTGGATTTTACCCTTGGATATTAGTCCTGTGGGATCTCCCTTATTGACCATTTGGTTCTAGGGTGGTACTAATTGGGAAACCCCAACTTTGGGTGCATGGTCCCACTCCTTTATCCGCATATATTACTCCCTTTCCATTCACTATACCCCATTCATCATTTTTCCCACCTTGGTCCACATTTCCATTTTGGGTCCACATAGGGCCAGCTTCCCTATCCCCTTGCCCCCACCTTGGGTCAAGCCTGGAATGATGCCCCGGAGGTTGTAGCAGCTAAAAGAAAAAGAAAAAAACCTAATTAACCACATTTAACAAGAAATTGTACCACGAAATGCAAAAGATGATCGGGACAAAATAATTAACACGTGGGCAAAAGCCAATACATGAGCTCTACCCCAATCCATGGTCATCACCCTGGTTCCATAGAACCTAGATGAGCCTCCTTTATCATTCAGGAACCCATGATTGTCCCAACCCCTGGAGGGCAATGAATCACCCTACCTAAAAGGGGGTAATCATTGTTATATCTTACACATCATGCTCTTGTCCTTTGAGCCCCGAGCAGTTAATTAAAGAAAATTCATAAAGGGCAAAAGACATATAAAGAAGGGTGGAGAGATCAAGGTTGGGGCACATCATGTACCATGATTGCTACCTACTACACATTACATACCCAGATGTGGGCTTCCCCTTATCTAGCTACCCCTATGCCCCAATATGTGGCCAAGGATTGCCCCACTCATTCCCTACTCCATTCCACTTATTTATCACTTGCCACCCCCATTAGAGGGATGTACCTTGGACATACTATCCACTTTAAGGGTTGAAACCACCTAATAACGTACTTGGTTAAGCCCCTTTGGAGCCTGGAGACACTAGCACATGCCAAAGCCCACTATGGAAGGGCATGCCATTAAGAAGTGACCACTTTGTTATCCATGGTTTGTAAACCCTTTAACACGATTATTTTAATGACTGGTTGTACTGAAAGCCTAGGGGACACATTGGATCTTATGCCAGATTACAGGTGCTTTCCATTTGGGTTTGGTCTCCCTATATGGGATCCTAGCCCCAGAGGTCTACATTGGCACATATAGGGTGTGCATAGAGAGCCATTGGCCTCCACCGCAGCAGACAACACTCCACAGATCTTCATCGATACTCAGAGACTACTAGCGATCCACTTTTGGGATGATGGCGATATGATTGGTACATTATGCCCAGCAGGCCCCCCACAGGAGCCCCACACTCTTGGCAGGTGTCCCGGGACTTGTACGACTTCATGGCAACATTCATTCCACCACTCGAACCCTCGCAAAGGATCTACAGTTATCTCTGATTCATATGAAGACCCATGGGGTCATTTATGTGCCCTTGGACCCACTAGGAGCACCATGGTTCTACTACTTCGAGAACAAGGGACCACTCCCTTGTCCATCACATTCCGAGGAATTTATTCCTCAGTATGGCACTTCAGGACAGTATTAGGCCTTTGGAGGGCCCCACGACATGTACATATTATTATTTGGCCCCTTGTCAGGTTTATTTTTCCACTTGTGAGCTAGTTTGGTGGGCTTGTCACCAATCAGGCTTTTATTTGCACATTATTTTATCATTAGAATGGAGGCCCATAGGCTAATTCGAACTCCTTAGGAGGCTATATATTGATGTTAGATACATTCATTTGGATCATCACTGGATTTGGGATCTCTCTAATCCTAGAGAACTTCGCATTTTTTTCCTTTAAGGATATTTTTGGAGATAGATGAAATTTGATGTATGGATTTGGGCTATTTATCTTGTCTTGGAGCTTTGTCTTGCAAACAAAATGTTGGTTGGATATACTTTATAACGTTGTAAGTAAATTTTAACATTGTTATTCTTGTTGCTGCACACTGCTAAAATTAGGGCTAGTTGTTGCATAATTGAAATGTGGAATTAAGCATGCTTTAGCTAATTTAATGTATGGGCTAATGTTATATGAATGAAATTTCCTAGAGATTATTTGTCTTGATAAGCTTGCATCATTTGCTTTGAAGTATAAATGCTTGAAGGTCACTTTTCTTTTCTTCTCTCAACATTGGATGAAGCTGACTTTCCAAGCCTCCTTGATCAAGAACCCAAGTTCTTACTCATCATCATCCTTGACTCCATATCCCCAAGTGAATTAGGCATTGATCCCTAAAAAGTGTGGTCATCTCCTTCACCTTTTTCACCTTTTACCACTGTTTCCTAGGTCTAGCCCTCAAAGGTCACCTAGGGCATCAATTTCACAGGAATTGACCCAAGCAAAAACTTCTATCTCCTACAAGCTACTACGCTTCTGGTTCCCCTCCCTCTCCTCCAAATTTGAGGCAATCCTAACAGTGGAATCTCTGAGAATCCCACGCCCTAGCTCTAGGATCGAATTTTACCTAGGCATCCCCAAGGCTAGACCTCTACAGGACCAATTCACCATTTTGAAGAAAATATTCTTGTTTGGTCCTTTCCCTTCACCTTGTCCAGGGTAGGAGCATTATTGGTTGCTGCATTCCATCCCCGAACCCGAGCTGGGTCCACTTGGTCCGGTGTGGTCCCAATTCTCAATAAAGATTATTTGTCAAGGACCATTTGGGAATCCAAGTTTCTCAAGGATTATAGGGATTGAGAACCTCATCTATTAGCCTATTCCTTCTCCCTCAACCCTCCACTCCTCACCCCTTACCCCTAGAGGACCAAGTCCCTTGCTTAAAGAGCAAGCAAGTTCCATTCTTCACTCCATCCTTGGGAAAGGATTTTCAGGGTCACTTTCCACCTATCCATTGACATATACTTTACAAGTGATCCTACACTACCGGGACTCCTCCCATCGGTGAAACTTCGTAAAGAACAAGGAGATTTAGTCGTGGTGACAGTGGGCTAAGCCTCCACCATTGCCCTTAACCTAGCAATTGCCCTCTTAGGAACCCCCGCTGGTTTGAGTAGTAACATTTCTGGCGTCCCAGAAACGTGTGTTTTGTTCCCCATACGACAAATTGACATATCATTATTGGTGACTCCATGGGAAGAACGAGGCCCTAGTTCTTCATTGAACTTTAAGGTCGATGCTTGTAGGGTGAAGCAAGCATTTTTCTAGGCATCTTTAATTTCACCCTTGCGACTCCTACATATGTTTCATATATACCTCAAATAGGTTGTCATTCTTTCATAAATTTCCTGCTTTGGACACTGCTAGCATCCTTGGACATCCTAATCATGTTGTGGGAAGAATGCTACCTGGGATGTTTGTGTTTGATGGTGATCCGCTCTCAACAATTGACCACGTTGAAAGATTTAATGCACATGCCTCAAGAGAGAAGGTTGTCCACCAAAATGTCCTTATGTTATTGTTCATGGGACCTCTCGGTGGTCATAACTCATGGCTGCATAATCATGAACCTAGGAGCATCTCATCTATTGAAGAGTTTGTTGATGGCTTTCTTAGGCATTTTCAAGTACACCCTGCATTAAGCATCCAAGAGGAAGCCTTCATCGAGCATCATCAAGACATTAAGAATCTAGGTAATGAGCAAGAAGACAAGTCCTCCTTGGGTCCACATGATGAAAATAATGATTTTGAGGACACATGTGTCGGGAAGGATGAATTTATGGGAAGTGAAATTGAGACCAACCATACCTTTCTCAAGGATATTACTCTCGGTGAATCCTCTTTTGAAAACCTTGAGAGAGATGACCCCATTGACTCCTTGAAAGATGACATTGATGATTATTTTCACATTGAAAAGGAGAAATGGGAAATTGTTGGTCCTCACAATTTGATTGTACTCCCATTTACGATACCGACAGGGAGGATGAGGATGAGGATGAGGATGCGATTGGTCTTCCCTTCCCCTCAAGCACTATTTATGATGACATACCCATTAATATCGTTGGGAAGGATTATCTTTATTTTCCTTTGCATAAAGAGGGGCAGTTGGAAGTAATCAATTTTCCTTTTAGGAGAGACCCAATCTTTGATACCAAGGAGATTGATAAGGCTCCCACTACTCCTAAGTATGATTTCTATGTTCAAATCACTTGAGACTTTAGATTATGATTTTGGGAATGCGCAACCTGTTGAATAGAATACTTCTTTATCACTTTTTCCTATTGGTCATCATCTTGAGTACTCATCAAGTGATTCCTTCACCCCTGGCCATGTGATCTCAAGTAAATGTGAGCCTTTTCCCCCTCTTGAGTATAGTTTCAAGGAAAATCCCTTCATTGATTATACTTTTCCTCTTTGGATGCGCCCTTGGGGTTCTGATCACTCCATAGTCTCCCCTCTCCAGTGTAATTATCATGTGCAACCTACTTCTCCATCTCGTCAGTGTCTCTTTCCTACCCCCATCATAACCCGATGAAAGCCATAAGCCATGATGTAAATAATAAGGACAATGGTGGAAGTGATATTCCAGAGGTTTCCATCCATCAAGAGTTTATGAGCTTGGTTGTCGCCATCTCTATATTTTGGTTACAAGAGAAGATCTCTTGGACTAGATTACATTTGTTTCTTACCTCTTCTCACATAATCATCCAGGTGTGGGCATCATATTTTCCCACCTCCCGCCTGCAACATCCTCCATGTGTTTGGGTTTGCATTCTCTTTGGGATTTGTGGCATGAGTAATCATATAGGTAGGCATATTTATATTGACTTGATGATATGTTGGTTGCATTAGCTTTATGATTACACTTAATAATAGCTTCGGTATATGCATGTTAAGGTAGGATGCATTGCATGATGATTTTTGCATTAGAATTAACCGCATATCATGTTTCAAATGATAGATTAGATTGCATTTAGGTAAAAAAAATAAATGCATATTTTATTTCTTGTTGGTTTATGGGCTAACATTAAGAATTGTTGATCATAAGACACCGTGAAAAACATGTTGCCCTATGGCTTTGATCTTTGACATGTGCAGAAAACAAGTCTACGGTGACCAAAAGATTGTTGGAGTTCTCGTGACCTCCCGTTCGAATAGCCTCGTCCACTTCTTCAAGAGGTCACGTCCCAGTTGGAGCCAAATGTTACCCACCACTTCGTGGGTGATATCCCAAAGAGAAATTTTTCTCCATGATGAACATCAGTCAGCAGCGCCTTGCAGCCTCCTATTGGCTCGTTGTGCCATCTCTCTGCCACCTGAGCCAGCCATATGATCCTTCACCCACCTATATTAATCGTATGTTTGAAGGTGGGCCTCCCGAATCTAAAGGTATGTCTTGTCATTTGGTAATTGAGTATTGGGTTTACTTATGATGGATACTTCTGGGTATGGATTGATGGGGGGATTTGGCGAAAAGGGTGGGCTTAGTTTGTGATCTTGTCCCCTTGATCTCTTTTGGATGTTACCCTTGGATCTTAGTCCTGTGGGATCTCCTTTATTGACCATTTGGTTCTAGGGTGGTACTACTTGTGAAACCCCGACTTTGGGTACGTGGTCCCGCTCCTTTATCCACATATACTACTCCCTTTCCACTCACTATACTCATTCATCATTTCTCCCACCTAGGTCCACATAGGGCCAACCTCCCTATCCCCTTGCCCCCACCTTGGGTCAAGCCTGGAATGATGCCCCGAAGGTTGAAGCAACTAAAAGAAAAATAAAAAAGCATAGTGGGCCACATTTAACAGGAAATTGTACCACAAAATGCAAAAGATGGTCGCGACAAAATAATTAGTACGTGGGCAAAAGCCAATACATGAGCTCTACCCCAATCCATGGTCATCACCTTGGTTCCATAGGCCTTATATCAACGTCCTTTATCATTCAAGAACCCATGATTGTCCCAACCCCTGGAGGGCAATGAACCACCCTACCTAAAAGGGGGTAATCACTGCTATATCTTACACATCATGCTCTTGTCCTTTGAGCCCCAAGCAGTTAATTAAAGAAAATTTATAAAAGGCAAAAGGCATATAAAGAAGGGTGGAGAAATCAAGGTCCAAGCACCTCATGTACCACGATTGCTCCCTCCTACACATTACATACCCAGGTGTGGGCTTCCCCTTATCTAACTACCTCTATGCCCCAATATGTTGCCCAGGATTGCCCCTCTTATTCCCTACTCCATTCCACTTATTTATCACTTGCCACCCCCATTAGAGGGATGTACCTTGGACATACTATCCCCTTTAATGGTCGAAACCACCTAATAAGGTACTTGGTTAACCCCCTTTGGAACTTGGAGACATTTACACATGCCAAAGCCCACTACGAAAGAGCATGCCATTATGAAGTGCCCACTTTGTTAGCCATGGTTTGTAAACTCTTTTACATGATTATTTTAATGATTGGTTGTACAGGAAGCCTAGGGGACACATTGGATGTTATGAAAGATTAAAGGTGGTTTCCATTTGGGTTTGATCTCCCTACATGTGATCCTATCTCCAAGAGGTCTACATTGGCACATATAGGGTGTGCATAGAGAGCCATTGG
Source organism: Pinus taeda (assembly GCA_000404065.3). Taxonomy (NCBI): domain Eukaryota; kingdom Viridiplantae; phylum Streptophyta; class Pinopsida; order Pinales; family Pinaceae; genus Pinus; species Pinus taeda. Next base: position 140,436 of record APFE031535244.1, on the reverse strand, counting down.
CCTCCACCGCAGTGGAAAACACTCCACGGATCTTCATCAATGCTCAGAGGCTACTAGCAATTCACTTTTGGGATGATGGTGATATGCTTGGTACATTATGCCCAGCAGGCCCCCACAGGAGCCCCACACTCTTGGCAGGTGTCCCAAGACTTGTACGACGTCATGGCAGCATTCATTCCACCACTCAGACCCTTGCAGAGGATCTACACGCATCTTTGATTCATATGGAGACCCATGGGGTCATTTATGTGCCCTCAAACCCACTGGGAGCACCATAGGTCTACTACTTGGAGAACAAGGAGCCACCCCCTTGTCCATCACATTCTGAGGAATTTATTCCTCAGTATGGCACTTCAGGACATTATTAGGCCTTTAGAGGGCCCCACGACATGTACATATTATTATTTGGCACCTTAAGAAGCTTACTTTTCCACTTGTGAGCTGGTTTGGTGGGCTTGTCATGAATAGGGGTTTTATTTGCGCATTATTTTATCATTAGGGGCTAATGTACGCCCATAGGCTAATTCAAACTCCTTAGGAGGCTATATATTGATGTTAGATACATTCATTTGGATCATCATTGGATTTGGAATCTCTCTAATGATAGAGATCTTCACATTTTTTTCCTTGGAGGATATGTTTGGAGATGGATGAATTTTGAGGTATGGATTTAGGCTAGTTTTCTTGTCTTGGAGCTTTGTCTTGCAAACAAAATGTTGGTTGGATATACTCTATAACGTTGTAAGTAAATTTTAACGTTGTTATTTGTTTTGTTGCATACTGCTAAAATTAGGGCTAGTTGTTGCATAATTGAAATGTGGAATTAAGCATGTTTTAGCTAATTTAATGTATGGGCCAATGTTATATGAATGAAATGTCCTAGAGATTATTTGTCTCGATAAGCTTGCATCATTTGCTTTGAAGTATAAATGCTTGAAGGTCACTTTTCTTTTTTTTCTCTCAACATTGGATGAGGTTGACTTTCCAGGCCTCCTTTATAAATAACCCAAGTTCTTACTAATCATCCTTGACTCCAGATGCCCAAGTGAATTAGGCACTGATCCCTAAAAAGAGTGGTCTCTCCTTCACCTATTTCACCTTTTACCATTGTTTCCTAGGTCTAGCCCTCAAAGGTCACCTAGGGCATCAATTTCCCAGGAATTGACCCAAGGAAAAACTTTGATCTCCTACAGGCTACTGTGTTGTTGGGTCCCCCCCCCCCTCTCCTCCAAATTTGAGGCAATTATAACAGTGGAATCTCCGAGAATCCCATTTCCTGGCTCTAGGATCGAGTTTTGACTAGGCATCCCCAATACTAGACCTCAACAGGATCAATTCACCCTTTTGAAGTAAATATTGTTTGGTCCTTTCCCTTCACCTTGTCCAGGATAGGAGCATCATTGGTTGCTGCATTCCATCCCCAAACATAGGTTGGGTCCACTTGGCCCTGTTTGGTTCCACTTCTCAATAAAGATTATTTGTCAAGGACCATTTGGGAATCAAAGTTTCCCAAGTATTATAGGGATTGAGAACCTCGTCTACAAGCATATTCCTTCTCCCTCAACCCTCCAATCCTCACCCCTTATCCCCGGAGGACCAAGTCCCTTGCTTAAAGAGCAAGCAAGTTCCTTTCTTCACTCCATCCTTGGGAAAGGGTTTCCAGGGTCACTTTCAACCTATCCATTGACATATACTTTACAAGTGATCCCTACACTACCGATACTCCTCCCATCGGTGAAAGTTCATAAAGAGCGGGGAGACTTAGCTGTGGTGATAGTGGGTTAAGCCTCCATCGTTACCCTTAACCTAGCATTTGCCCTCTTAGGAGTCCCTTTTAGGTCCCCGGTTGGTTTGAGTGGTAATAGGCAAACCCTAGTCTTGTAGTGTACCCTTGGCAAAATCAATGATGGATCGATTCTTTCTCTTCGCAACCCCATTCTGCTAAGGATTTTACGAGACTCTTATCTCCCTCTTTAACATTGCCTCCTCGCAAAAATTCTTGAAGTCATTGGAGGTGTACTCACCCCCATTAACTGACCTTAAGACCTTGATCTTCTTGCTTGCCTAGTTCTCCACTTGGGCCTTGGAACTCATAGAATTGACCAATGACCTCATCCTTGGTCTTCATGAAGAAGATTTTGGTTTTCTTGGAATAGTAATCAATGAACATGACATGACATAGTGCTCCCTACACCGATGCCACTGACATTGAAATTTGATCCACACACATCCAGATGAATGAGATTCAAGATCTCCTTGGACCTATTATCGCTGCTTGGAAAAGCAGCCTTAGCACTCTTGCCACGTGCACACACCCTGCTGCTCAATAATGAAAATTGGGAGACAAGTGACAATCTCCCTCATAATCTACAATGCCCTATAGTGCAAGTGTCCCAACCTTCTGTGCCACAACTCGCATAGGTTGTCAATGTCTTGTACCAAAGCTTAAACAAGTTTTCCCTTCAACCTATATATGTTGCCCTCTCTAATCTTGATGGCCACTGTTGTGGCTGGGTTAGTATCCTCTAGACGAATGAGCACTTTCACATCTGTAAACATAACTTTATATTCTTTGTCCTCCATCATTGAGACTGAGAGGAGGTTCTCCTTCAGACTATTACAAACAACACGTCCTCGGCTTCCAACATTCCTCCTAACTCAAGTCGGAACTTAATGGATCCCTCTCCCTTCACTACATACTTGGTATCATTACCAAGTTCCACATGAATCCTTGAGTCTTTCTCTGTCCAACTGCTAAACAACTCCCATGCTTTTGTCATATAGTGTGATGCACCATTGCCCATGTTTTGGTGACGGTGCTAGTAGATAGACTAGAGACCAAGAAGAAGTCCTTCTCGATCTTCACTGCAAACTCATCAAGTTGTACCTTTGTTGATGTTGTTATCCGCTACAACTTCCCCTTCCCCTTCTTCTCTAAACATTGTGATGCATAATGCCCAATCTTGTGGCAAAAGAAACATTTGAGCTTGCACAAGCCTTTCTTCTTCCCTAGCTAAGAGGTTGCCCCCTCATTGTTACCCTTGGAAACCTTCCCTTTACCCTTCTTGGCCTAATTAACTAGAGCCAGGTTCTCCTCTCTGTTTCCCTTCCTATTGGCTTTAGACTCCTCCCGAGCCTCGACCTGGATGCAATCATCCCAAAGCCTCTCCCAATTGGGAAGTTTCTCTCGAGCACAAACTCCCTTGACAAATATTCCCCATGGCTTGGTGAACCCATTCAGTGCCGCCACATTGACAAGTTTTGTCTCATTCACTTTCTCCCTAATGGCCACAATCTACTATTGTATCTAGGTGATCTTCATGAAATCATACATAATGTACTGAGACCTCAACATATGGATAGATCTAAGCTTGTTTTTCAAAATAATCTTCTTGTTCATGTTATCACTCTGGAAAAGGTCCACTAGAGCCCTAAAAATATCTTTGGTCAACTGCTTCTCTGCCAAGTGTGGATCAAATGATCCTTACCGACATCCATGATCACTCTCTAGGTTCCAATGTCCTCATGAGTTGCATCCGTTAATACAAGAACAATCTTCTCTACAATCTCCCACAAGTCATGTTCCTTTAAAAGCAAAGTCACCCCACTTTCTAGGACAGGAAATTAGATGCTCCATCTAGTCAGTCTTCAAATTTGAAACTAGTTGTTGCTATTACTAGATCTAATAAAATATGTTGTGTGCTAAGTCCTTCTAGCACCCACAAGAACAAAAGAATGTTGTTGGTTTATAGATCTGTTAAAATCTCCTTGAAGGTCTAATAGCTCTGCCACAAATATCTGTGGATTTGCGTTTTGGTCCTTTAAAACACCCACAAAAATTTAATTTCTCCCAAACCCTTGACCAGTGTGGCCTCCCTCTTTCCCTTTAAAGACGTTCTCTACCAAATCATTGCTTATTGAACTACGTAAAACCTAAAAATTGGCCTCCCTCTCAGTGAGTAAACTCTAATAACATGTTCATTTTCCTAACCCCAACTACTCGCAATTTATTCTCTAGCAAATACATTGCTGAAAACTAATTTACTCCAGATCTACTGAATAAAAGCAGTGTTGGAATTTTAACAAGTAAATAAAAGATAAACGGTCGAAACAAAATTACAACACCAATCTCATACATATGCATTCATAAATTCTTCTTGTTTAAAAATGCAGCAAGAAATTCTCAATTTGATTTTGCCTTGATTAAATCGAGAAAATTTGAATTTCCACATCAACAGACAAACTGAAAGTAGTTAACTTGTGTGACATGGCTTGTGTCACCTACTTTACTCAGTAAATTCGAGTTGGAGGAGTTAGAGTTCAGTTAAACATACGTGATTGCTAATTTGTAGCAATCAAAGTCAGTTATCTCAAGTTGTTTTCAGTTAAATTAGTTCCAACTGTTGTAGGAACTAGTGGAAGTTCAGTTGTGCAGTGGGACTTCAGTCAAACTCAGTGATCATCTAGTTAACTGATCAATCAGCCCAAAATAGCTAATGCATGTAGAGAATTCGAGTTCCTCAACTGCGGTGGAGATTCCAAGGCAATGTAACATCAGTTGTAGACTAGTCTTAAGTGTACAGGTGTTGACTGCAGTAGTCAAAGGATCAGCCTAAAGGAATTGCGCAATCAATTTGAAGAATTTCCTAAATAATAGGGGCTTAATTTCTCAAGGAACAGTGCAAGGAAATAGGAGCTCAACTAGAGGCAAAATTTGACTAAGTCTGGGTCAGAGCCTTCCAGTGATCAAAGAGATAGGTTATGCACTTGCAGGGTGTGCTCAATTGAGCAAAGCAATTGTAATACATCTCTATTCTTTTGATTTAATGCAAGCAGGCCTTGAGGTTTCTGCAGTTTGCTTTCCCTGGGAAAAATAATTATTGCATGTGTGTTATTTCTTATTGTATCTCTGAAATTTTTGTTCTAGATTGTGAATTAATGTCCCCAGAGCAATAGAGCAGGTTTGTGTCTTGTGATTTTGATTAAAACTTCATGAGCAGATGCAAATCTACATCATAATTTCTACACTTCCCTTCAAATTTGTTGTTTCATTAATAAATTTTCTTCAGCATACAAGAGCTCCCTAACTATGAAAATGGTCCTCTCAAGAAAAATAGAAACAACGGAAACTTTAATTATTTCCAATTGATCAAACCCTCAAAACCTGTCTTTCAATCTCGTTGGCTGCAGGATCCTTCTCCCTTGCTACCCCTTGTTCTTCTTTTTCTAGACCATGCACTCTTGGATGAATGTTCTTGTCCACCCAAATCACTGAGATTTCATTGTTCCATTATGTCTTGTGCACACTAACATGTCTTCTCCCTTTAGCCTAGCCTTCCTTTTATAAGTTGGAGTTATCAACAGAATCCAATGGTTTAAAACTCCAACTCCTACACCAACTCGGCCAAGGGTCGACTCTGACTCTAACTCCGGCTCGATATCGACTCAGCCGGCTCAATTTCAATGACTCGGTTGTTGTAAAAAATACATTAAATATTTACCTTTTTTTATAGAAAAACATAATTTTAAAGATTTTCATTCATGTTTCCAAACACACGGCATTAGAATATAGATAGAAGACAACATATGATCAAAGTAGGCTCATGTATATATCGATTATATCAAAATGGCACCCAGTACACTATCCAATACATACATGATGATGATATAGAGATCAAAACAAAAACACATAACCAAGGAGGCTAGAAATGGCCTCTACAACAAAAGTAAATTGTGACCAATACTATTGGCTACTGCTAGAGGAGCCAAGATCATCTGGATTAGAGTCAGACAGCGAGCCCCATGGCTCCTCCTCATCATCATCTCCAACTGCAACTGTAGAAGTGGTAGCACTAACAGGCTGTGCAGCAGTTGCAAGCTAAGATAGATGAGATATGCGCTTTTGTCATGGCTCCACAGAAGAAGCGCCCGCAACTGGAGGACTTGGGGTTGGCCTTGAGGCTGGTACAAGTAGATCTACATTCAACTGAACATTATGTTCGAGTGATGCCTCCACCTGTATATCCAAATCAAGATCCTCATCAGAATCAAACTCTGCTGGATGACTCTCCACTACCCAATCTGATGTTGGATCAATGTCTTCCAACACAATGGGATCTGAATCATGTCTTTTGTTCAACAATTGGTTGTGTCCGAACCAGAGGTTGTATTGGACATAGACTATATCATTTAACCGTTTTTTATCCAAACGGTTTCTCTTCTTTTTGTGAATCCTCTCAAAGACAGACCAATTGCGCTCGCACCCAGAAGCACTGCAAGTTTGACTCAAAATACGAATTGCAAACCTCTGCAATTCAGGACAATGGCTACCAAAAGCCTCCCACCATTGTACTGCAAAAAACATAGGAGTGTAATGAGTTAGCTCCACAAAATTACAAATTATATCCAACTTTCAAATTATAAACGATTTAACAAAAATTGAAATAAGTATTAAGAATTTGAAAATTGAAATTTTTGTTTACTTGGCTCATCTGCTTCACTTGCAATCTTTGTTAGGTTCTTCCCAAAGGTACCTGAGGCACTGCTGAAGGTTGTGGCCTGTCGGTATATCTCTAGTTGATCACACTCCAATGGGATCATGCGATCAATGCAGTCAATCAATCCATCTCTAACCTCCCCCTTCAAAGCTCCTGTCGCCTTAGCTTTATAATGATATCGTGAGTTCAAAAAATACCCAGTTGCATGTATAGGGCAATGGAGTTGATTGTTCCATCTTTCATCAATGATTGCCCAAATAAGCCCGTACTTAGCCACTTTATCCTTGTATGCCCTCTTTATTTGTTCCTTTGCTTGATCCATAGCCTTGTAAATGAAGCCCATAGCCAATCTTTCCCCATCCACCAACTGCAACACCTTAACTAGTGGCTCCGTAAGCTTCACAATCTTTGTTGCCTTTCTCCAAAATATTTCTTCATTAACTTTCTTTTTCAATTTTTTGCCTTCCAGTTTGTGAGACTACTGGCTTTGATTCCATTCTTCAATGGAAAAAATATTTTGCAAGTTTCTATGTTGTGAAAGCATAGATTGCAATGTCAAAAAATGAGTAGCAAATCTAGTGATGGTAGACCTAATAATATCCCTGCCCCCTGTGTGTTTCCTCATCACGCTCAAAATCCATGAACGATTGTAGATAAATTTTGTCATGTTTTTGGCATGATCTACAGTGTTTTTGACCCAATCTAATTTGTCAATATCCTCAAGCATGAGGTCTATGCAATGTGCAGCACATGCGGTCCAAAAGATGGTTCTGTGTTTTTCCTCTAACAGTTTACTAGCAAGAACATAGTTAGAGGCATTATTTGTGATGACTTGAACAACATTAGCCACCCCAACCTCCTCAACAACCTCATCCAATAGCTAAAACAACAATTTTCCATCTTTTACCTTATCAAATGCATCAACTGATTTTAGAAACATGGTTCCCTGTGGGCAGAAGATAAGAAAGTTTATGATGGTACGGTTTCTTTGATCAGTCCATCCATCTGACATGATGGTACACCCTGTTCTTGCCCATGAGTCCTTGAAATCTTTCAAATACTCATTAATGGAGGCAATTTGTTTTTGCAAACGATACCCCCTTAGCTCATGCATAGTAGGGCCTTTGAAGCCTTTTCCAGCAACATGTGTGGCGTCAAACATAGGCTCATAATATGGTGAACGAGAAGCATTGAAGGGGATATCAGTATCATACCAACATCTAGCTATGTAATCACAAGCAATCTTACTCAATTCTTTCTTCCAATGGTCATCTAAAGTGGGTTGCATATGACTTCTACTAGCTTGGAGACCATGTGCATCTGATGGAGAGGAGGGAGTGAAATAACTTTTGATATTCATATCACCCTTTTTCATTTTACCCTTTCCCTTTTCTTGAATAGACTCAAAAGAGGGAGGAACATATCGGAAGGGGTTGGATGCATCAGTACAAGGGATAGAGGAAGAACCCTCAAAATCAAAATGGGGGTTGGTATCCACCATTTTTTGTATATTCCTCTTCCTCCCAATTTCAACCTCTAACTCACTTTTTGTATCTTCTTTAAACTTCTGAAAGCTGGTTAACAAATCCTTCCTAATCTCCCCAATTTCTGGTGAGGTACATGGAGTAATTTGGCCTTCAATCCCCGCGAAGTGTTGTTTCAGCGTATCAATGCCCCCCAGGACCTTCCTTAACTTTTCTTATGGCAAAATTTGCAATGCATTTGACTATCAACCATTTCAACATATGCCCAAGAAGCATCTTTCACTCTAGGTGCCATTTTTTGACTTGGAAATGAAAGCAAAAAATCTGAAAATGAAAACAAACAAACAAAAAACATTGATTCAATATTCATTTCTTTCACAAAAAACACTCTTTTCAATTTCCAGATTTGCACATAAAATTTAATAAGCAAAAACCGATTTTTACAAGTGAAAAAAAAAACCTCCAGGCACAAACTGCCTCCTCAAGGTTGCTCCAAGAAACCAACTCCTCAATGGCAAATGCTGCTCCACATGGCTGCAAAAAAAACTCCTCACTCCAGCTACAATGCTTGCCCAAGACTCCTCACTGCTACTCCAAAAACAAACTCAACAACTTCTCACAAACTCTCACTCAAATTCTCACTCAAATGCATGAGATGGTTGTGAGAAAATGAAAGGGGTTGGGTAGGTTAAATAGGGTTTACGAGAGAGGAATGGACCCCAAAGACAACATAGGCAAAATAAAAACCGGTTTGGAGTCCCCCAAAAGAACATTTAAAAAAAAAAAAATCATTGTTTGACGGGTTTACGGGCCGTTGTTTCCAACCTGGCCGAGTAGGTTCAGACTCGACCAAGCCGACCAGGTTAATACCAACCGGGCTGGGTTGTTAGACAACCCAGCCGGCTCGGTATTAAACCAACCGGCCAAACCGAATCCTAGGCCGAGTCACCACTGGAGGGTCTGGCTCGGACCAACTCGGCCGAGTCAGTTCCGAGCCATCCGTTTTTTAAAACAGAGAGTCCGAATCCACATCCTAATCTCCAAAATGATTGACGGTTGAGATTAAATCTCAACTTCACTTGAGATCAACAATTGAGATCAACAATTGAGATTCATCTAATTCACTAATGCAGATAATCTTTGCATTCCATTAGATTAATTCACTTTTTCCTATAAATGTCAATAACTTTAATAATTCCTTTAACTAATTACTAAAGTAATTGCTAAGGTTAAATGTCCTTTTGGACGACTTCCACATGTCTAGACACTTAGACCTGTGTGCTAATACCTGTCCAGTGCAACTATCCTCAACACCTGGAACTTCTCTGGAACGCGGTGCCACCTAAGTGCTAATAAGTCAGAGACATTATAAGACCCTGATGAAGACCCTACCATGGCTGCCGACACCAATACTAGCTCTGCAGCTATGAAAAAGAAGACCTGTTGGCCCAGGTAAACCTGGAAACTGAAGCCTAAAATGGGCACTAGAATTCTAGTTTTATTTAATTATCTATGTTTTGTCAAAGTACTATTTTTATTATGTCAGTATCTTAAGCAGCAGTATACTGCAGACTTCTTGGTAGACTGAATTGAATAGGCATGCACACTTTTTTTGGGCAGTTTGTTTTTAGCTGTGGATTCCATGCTATGGCTGCCCAGAATTAAGTAAGTTTTGTAAACTTCCGCTGTACAGCACAGCTGCATCTTTTCTAAATTCTACCAATTACTGTGATAAAAATATAATAAAGACATATTATTTTCATCCATAGAGGTTTGCACCTCGAGTTTCAACAATAGATGTGATTATTACAAATCCTTTTTCAGAAATGCATTTTGGCCTGTGCATGAGGCCATAATGGGTACAATACTACAAAAGAAATAAAATTGCAGGAGGCAATTTTAGATCACACTCGACCATATGAAGGTGGTAGATAATACAGCCTTTATGTTAACAGTCAGCACCTGATTGCTTATCTTTGTTGACAGTCAGCCATGCTAATATTGTGACTTGACCCACGATCACCAGTTAAAACTCATAGGTATGTGACCTGCTCTTCTTACTAGCACCTTCATTCACTATATAGTATACTTCTTACTGTTTTGTTCTCCTCATCATCTAAAGGAATATTTCATGAAGAACCATTACAAGCTATAATTAATTAAAAGAGTGGAACAAACCCCTCAAATAGAAGGCAATCCAAGGTCTATAGAACTACCTGTAAAGCCAAGGGCACTCATTTCCTTACACCTTACAGTAGCTTCAACGAATATAAAATAGAAGTGTACTAGGCAGTACTAGATAGCAAAACAACCTGTCAAATGGTGTCTCCTTAAGATATCAGTTTCTTTCATAGACTTGGAAGGGCAGAAATGTGGACGATGATAGATAAAATAGTATCTTTGCCTTTCAGATAAAGGGGAACCAACTTGGCAAAATTTCCCTTCCACTAAATGGAGGCAACTGGGTATATCAATGTTATCAGAATCAGACCGGAACGGATGGAATCAGCCAGTCCAACCAGTTTGGAGGCAAAACAGGTCCAATCAGTTGCCCCAAACCAGCCTTTCTTTACCAAGCCAACCAATTCCATGCAACATCGTACAACACAATTAAGAACCCACGGAACTGAAATTTTAAAAAACAACAATTCATTAGTGGGCAATCTAATACTCAACCCTAGGGCCCTACTAATGCTATGTAATTAATGGTAATGTTAAATTCTTAAAATAGAAGGATATAAGCGCTGTCGAAACTAGACCAGAACGGATGGAACCGGCTGTTCCGTCTAGTTTGAAGGAAAAACTGGTCCAACCAATTGCCCCAAATCAACCTTTTTTCACTAGATCAGCCTATTCTTCACAAAACCAACCAGTCCTATACGACATCATAGGATACAACTTAAGACCCACAAAACCCAAATTTAAAGAGAAAAAAAAAACAATAATTCATGAGTGGGACAACCTAATACTCAACCCTGGGCCCTACTAATGCTACATGTTTAATTGTAATGTTAAATTCTTAAAGTAGAAGGATGAAAGTGCCATCACTTTCAGCCTTTTACTTAAATTTTTAGCATTACTATTAATTGTTTTGGGATGTTTGAGAATGGTTCCAACCAGTGTTACACGACTCGTACTTGTACAAAACTCGTATGGCTATTGACACAACGACCCATATAAGACTCGGGAACAACCTGTATAAGACTCAGTAAAATACAAAAAAAAAACAAACAAACAACAACAACTTAAAATATAGTAAATTTTAAGCACATAAAAGAAACTAATAACATTTCCAATCCTTGTAAGTTATAAAAACCACTATATGCAATAATTCATAACATCAACTCATAGCTATGATAGTGCAACATAACATATTCGAATTTTGTAAGCAAAACATTTAGACACTGAATAAGAAAAAGAATCACGATTCCATAATCACAATCAAAAATGCCAACAAGTTCAAAATTCAAATACATATGTCATAAATGATAAGTCATAGTCTCATAATAATCTTTAGTCTCATCACTCATGCACGACTACACCTAAAATAAGCCCTCGTGGAGCTAGTGCCAACATCAGAAAGTTGAAGCAAATGTGAGGCAGGTGTATTTGGAGCAATGTTGCACGAAGCGGAAGCGTTTTTTGGAAGCGGGAACACCGAAGCTTCATTTTCCAAAAATCTAGGAAGCGAAGCGTCCGCGGAAGCGTCTGCTATGTGTGTGTGTGTGTGTGTGTATATATATAT
>APFE031535244.1:65574-128690 GCA_000404065.3 Pinus taeda | reverse complement strand
TTGTCTAGCCTTTGCCTCTACCTCGATTGTCTAGGGATATTAGTCAACATTGCCCAATTTTGATCAAACTACCTAATTCAAGACTTAAAATATGGCAGAAAAAGCTTAACATGCATGATCGATGATTTTGACTTGATTGAAAGGTAATTTTTCGCTAAGGGCGTGCCACGTGACAAAGGAGTTCAACAACTAACACCACCAACACTAGGGTACATATAGGGCTTGGTGCTCTTGATTAAATGCTAATCGCATACCTTCATACTTGATATAATCTAATGAAATGCCACAATCCCATTGATCCTGAATTCCTGAAAACTGTTAAGTCTGCTGAATTTTGAATAGGATATGAAACTCTATTTTCTCCATATGAAGTCCAATGAGGCTGGAACCACTCTCAAACATCCTGAGTCATTTCATGGTAATGTTAAAAATTTAAGTAAAAGGATGAAAATGAAAAATAAAGGAGAATGTCACTTTTACTTTAAGAGTTAAACATTACCATGAGGGAGCATCTGCTATATTTATATTTTTTTTGCCTTCATTTGTCACCCTAACCCAAGGTGGACCCACCCCCAACAAGCAAACTCACCTAAAACTAAAAAAAAAAAAATTGAAAAAAAAAAAACGATTTTCTAAACGCTTTTCCGGAAGCTTTTCTGGAAGCATACGGAAGCGTACGCTTCCTCCTCCGAAGCGCCACGCTTCCGACGCCCGAAGCGCGCTTCGGCGCTTCCATACCACGCTTCCGAATTTCCAGGAAGCAGCAAAAAATTCGGAAGCGGCGCTTCCGAATTTCGGAAGGCGCTTCTGGCCAAGCTTCCTAGGCGCTTACGTACGTGACGCGCTTTGGAGCTTCGAACCGTGGGGGGGGGGGGGGGGGGGGGGGTGGCTTCGTGCAACATTGATTTGGAGTCTCCATTTGAGATGGAAAACTTGAGAGATCCTCAGTCTCTTCATCAAGCCAACTCATATTAGGGGACTCCTCTTCCACAACCCAATCACATTTTAAATAAATACTATCCAATAGAATTGGATCTAGATCCTTTGGCTACAATTGTTTTTTGAGCATTCAAAGGTTGTATTAAATAAAAACCAACTTCTCCAACCTCTGATGCTCCAACATGTTCCTCTTTTTGTTGTGGATGTGCTGAAATACTGACCAATTGCGCTCACAGGCACAAGTGTTGCAGGGATGACTCAGAACTTTGATGGCAAATTCTTGTAATTGTGGTGCCTCAAAGCCACAATCTATACACCAATGAGCTATAAAAAAATAACAACAAAGATTATCAGTTTGCAACACCAAGCATATAAAAGAGAACTAGGAAAATTACAAGCTAAGTTCTAACAATGTGCATTTACAAGGAATTTTCTTGTCCTTGAGACGTTGGCTTGAGCTAAATCCAAACATGCCAGATGCTTCCTTGTACATATCTCGTTGCATGTTGATTTTGTCATGAATATCTTGATCTAGTAACATCTTCTCAATGCATATCATGACACCTCTCATCATCTCAGGATCTTTTCGAATGTTATACCCCTCATTATAGAATAAGCTCAGATTGAGATATGCTCTCGTTGCATGCAATGGTGAATGTAGTTGTTTGTCCCACCTGGAATCAATAATTTGCCATAAAAGGAGATATTTAGATTCATCTCCCTTGTAGAAAGTATTGATGGCCTCTTTGACCCTGTCCATGCCCTCATGAATATATCACATTGCAAGTTCCTCTCCATCCATCAATCTCAAGACTTTCACAAGGGGCTCAGTGAAGCTGACAATCTCAATGACTTTCTCCCACAAACTATCACCTAGGACAAATGCTTTCACAGTCAATGCCTCTGGTTTTGTGCTATCTTTTCCAAAATATACATTGTTGGTTACAAAACATTCTTCTCAAAGCTTGGTACTCATACAACAGGCTTTGGAGGGAAAGAAAGCTTGTAGCAAATCGTGTGATAGTTGGGTGACTAAGCTCACCCTTTGTGAATTCCCTCATAAGGTTCAACAACAAAGCATGGTTATAAATATACTTGGTAATTTGTTTGCACTTTTGCACAACTTCTTGCACCCACTCCAACTTCCCAATGTCCTCCAGTATCAAGTCTATGCAATGGACAAAGCATGAAGTCCAAAAAATGGTGGGGTATTTGGCAAAAGCAACTTTCCAGTTGCCACATAATTTGTTGCAGTGTCCATGACTACTTGGACAACATTTGCAACCCCAACTTCCTCCACAACCTCAGCCAACAATGTAAAAATCAAATGTGCATCCTTTACATGTGCAGATGCATCAAATGAATCTTAGGACCATGGTTCCTTTAAAGTTTAGGGCGAGTTACAACAAAATTTATTATTGTTCTACCCCTCTGATCTATCCACCCATCAGACATAATTGTACAACTTGTAAACTTCCATGAGCTTTTAATGCTCTCCAATTGTACCTTGACACACTCAAGCTCCTCATCTAGCTCTTTCCCCCTAAGTGCATTGTAAGATGGGGCTTTGTATCCAGGGCCAGCACTTACAATGGCATCCACCATGGGCTGATAAAAATAACACTTTGCATAGTTAACTGAAAGACTATTATGGTACCAAAACTTCCTCGCTACCATATCTGCTTCCTCCCTCTCCTTTTCATTAAAACTCTCCAAGGTTGGCTAAGATCCTAGAGTTGTATGAGGAGCGAAGAAATGAGAGGTTATACTCTTGTTTGCCACAACACTTGAAGAGGAGTTACCTACACCTTGATTTTGTGGTTCATATGAGATCTACCTATCCCAGCAACCTCAAGCTTCCTTCTTTCCCTCTTAGAACTTTCTATTTTAATGGCTTCCAAAGAAGCTACCTATTTAGCAGTGACTTATTGAGGGCAATATTCACAACATTCCACACCATTCCCAAGAATTCTAGTTAGGTGGTATTTTAGCCCGTTTATGCCCGCATATATTGTGGCATTACAATAATTGCACTTGACATGGTGGTCATTACTGGGAATGGGTATACAATGTGCCCATGCCAAAGAGTCACGAAACTTTCTACTGCCCTTCGATGTCATGTTGATAGAATCTAGAAGAAGAAAAAAATGAAATTTAATTGAGAATTTAATTTTTTTAATTTAATTATAATTAGGCCCTATGTATAGCTAAGAAACTCAACCACAAGGCCTCAAGGATCCTAAGTAAAAAAAAAGATTGAAACAACAACAACAAAATTACATGAAAACAAACAAAACAAAAATCAAACAAACAATAAAGTTTCAGGAAGCCTACCTAGTTGTGATGATGAAGCCTCCTTTAGCCTCCTACAAGAGCTCCTTCGTCATGCAATGGAATCACTCGACTCCTTCAATCAAGACTCAACACTCATAGAAATGAGTCAAACACTCAAATGACAAGTAAATGAGAAATGGGAGGGAGAGAGGTGCTTATAAAGCATTTTCTTCCCTCCATTTCCCTTTTCCCTCCACATGATCCCCAAAAAAACATAAAAATAAAAATAAAAAAACGAATTTTAAGGGCCTTTACAGGTCTTATGCGAGCCTTCACGAGTTTAATGCGAGTAGACGAGTCGAATGTGGATCAGCGTGGGTACAAGTAAGAAGCGCAGGTTCTATGCAAGTGACTCGTTTTGCTATAAGACCCATCATGACCCGCAGGTCTTCGCGAGTCTTATAAGGGTCGTGCTTCATGGGTTCTAACCTCATTGGACTTCAGATCCCATTGAAAATTCAGCAGACTTAACATTTTGTAGGATTTCAAGATTGTTGGGATTATAATAATTCCATTGGATTCTATCATGTATGAGGATGTGGAACTAACATTTAATCAAGAACACTAAGCCCTCTATGTACCTCAATGTTGGTGCCATTGATTGTTGAATTCCTCTATCATGACCCTAGCAAAAATCTACCCTTCACTCAAGCAAAACCATGATTTGGCATATTAAGTTCTTTCTATATTATTTTAATGCTTAGAGAGTGATATTGATGATGGATCCCATTATAGGCAATGACTTTGATAATATGCAAATATTTGTTGTACCATGATTTTGTTTGGACTCTAGAAACGACCATTTAGAGCCCCTTTGTTAATGTATTTTTGGTTTAGAGATGGATTGCAATCAGTGTTATTTTGGTTATATGCACCCTTGTTATATATATGAGAAACTTTGCTTATTTGTATTATATGGTTTGGATTCATATGGATGCACATGAACCTATATATTTTTTCAAAATTTGAATATTTTATGTAATTTTTGGTCCACCAATTTTTCCTGGTTTTGATCCACTTCACAAATTTTGGGGCCAACCAATTGATTGACCAGTCCAACTCTAATAACATTGGGGAAAATGTACACTCCTAAACAGTAGTATTGCATCTTTAAAAGTAGTGGTGCCTTTCAATAACTCCCAATTCAAGACAAGGTGCTAGCAACATGATTGAGCCTTTGTGATGATGTGATTTAGCATTGACTTGAAACTTTGCATCCACTGCATCGAGACTCTTAAGTTACGAATCTAATCTTTGTAATGTAAATTAATCTTGAATCATATAATGGCCCCCTAACAAAATGCCCTTTCTTTGAGCAATGCTTTCGTTATCATGCCGATGAAAAATAAGTATTATGGACCTAACTACCTAAATATCCTATATGAGTTTAACAACCCTTTTTCCATAACACCCCTTGTATCTAAACACAATTATGTGAATTATGGATGTATATAAATCTGTGGAAATAAATTGATGATTAGTTGAAGGGAGGTACATACGGATCCAAAGCTTTGAGAGGGAACGTCTGTAGTGGGGGTGCCCATTGAGGGCCTATTACATGCTATTTGGTTTTCCCATGGTATGTCGTAAGCAAGCCCATACCAACTTCCCTTAAATTGTCATGACGACTCACCTCATGACGAACTAGCCTATGCTGAGAAGCACTGAAGTGGGAATGGGCAACCTAAGTGGAGGACGGCACCATATCGTCCCATCCTTGTGGAACGTGGAGAGAGAAAGTGTGAAGGGTGCCATATTTGCAGTTTTGATATAACCAATGATGCAGCAGAGGAAGGAGGGTCTTGTAGAAGGAAAGTCGCAGTACTCTAGGTGATTGGTGGAGCAGTTTTAGGGCTAACATCTACTGTATAGAAATCTTCAGCACTTGGTGCCAGAACTATACTTTCATTGAGTCATCTTCATGGTTAAGATCTCTGATGTCAGATCTCCTATTTGGAAAGTCAGTATTGACTTTAAATTGTTGTACTCTATCTCTCTCTCTTTGTTGAACTATTGAAGTCTAAAGAAGATTTGATCAAGGGTTTCCCCACATTGGGGTTTGTCCCTCGCTAGTGCCACATCTTGTGTCCTCTTGTCTTGGCTTGTCTTCTACTATTTATGTTTATGTTCTATCTGCATTTTATATCATGCTAATGTGATTGCGAAACTGGATATTGATATTGGGCTAACAAGAAAATTGAAGTAAATTGCTCTTAAGCATAGAACATACCAAAAATTAACATGGTATCAGAGTTGAGGTGAAGACAAAGCCCACACAAAAGTGAAAGAACAATCACCGAAGACAGTTGGACAAGGACAAAAGACTCAATGGGTTCCTCATCCCACATCCCAGTTGAAGTCAAGCTCCATGAAAAGCCTAACTATCACGGATAGAAGATGTCTCTTGATCTGAAATTGGAAGAACAAGATGTGTTGGATTATCTGAAGGGTAAAATCCCTAAGCCTCCATCAAATGCACCGGCAACTACAAAGTGCAAGTACAACAAGGTTAAAGTCAAAGCGAAGAAGATTATCAAAGATTCTATTCACAAGCGTCTAGTGGACTACATCTCCGATTTGAACACCTCCAAGGAGATCTACGACAGATTGGTAAGCATGTTCAAGGTTAGTGATGCAAATCAAATTTTATTTCTCAAAAATAAGCTGAAGGATATTAAAAAGGGCAAAGATGAGGATATTCAATCCTACTTCTTAAGAATCACCAAGATCAAGAATGATCTTCTTGTGATTGGAGAAATCATATTTGATAGGGAACTTACTATCACTACTCTTGGAGGGCTCCCACCCAAGTGGTATATATTTAGAACCACTATTCTCAATAATGATCGAATTCCAGGGTTTCAAGAACTGATGTCGAGATGCATTCAAGAAGAAACAAGAATGGTGGAGCAAGAAATGCCTTTTACTAAAGGCAAGCCTAATACATTCTCGGCTCATGCCAAAAGGAGAAACAATGGAGGGACTAAAGGTCATTTCCATGGAAAGCATGGATCTAAGGGAGGAAGGAAAGGCAGATGCTTTCCTTGCAATATGTTTGGCCACTATGCAAGGGAGTGTCCAAATAGAAGGGACACATCACATGATGATGATCACAATCATTCCAGGGGCAACTTCAACTACAATGATCAAAGGAATGAAAGGTGCAATGGCAAAGGAAAAAGGAATGCGAGACATCAAGGAAATGGTCGACCCTCAAAGAGGAGGTTAAAGGGCAGCGAAAGTTGGAGGGATTGTTTGAAGCAAGAGGTTTTGCTAATCCCATCTTCATAACAGACCTTGGGGATCAAGTTAACAATAAGTAACACCTCCTGCAGCCCAAGATAGTAAATTGTACAAGGGGGTGGGTGTGAGCATTACAATGAGTTCTAGAAAACATTCCCTAGATCGGATGCAAATCTCATTAGTTGTGAATGAAGACACAATCCAAAGATATTGATCATGATTATCTTCATGTTTTACTAGATTAGAAACCACACAAACATCTTCCTTGTTCTCAAATGCTTTAGGCTCGTAATGCCACAATCCCATAGGCAGTTAAATAGAGTCGTTTTTAATCTTAACAATCTTTTTATTAACCAAATTAGTATTTTCATAACAATGGGAGTTAACTATATCTTTTCACTTCCAAATAAGATTGTTCCATAGATATAATCAAAGGAAAAAAGAACTTGTAAAGTGATTTCTTAATAAAAGCCCAAGAAACTTCTACCACTAGGTTTTTTTGGTGTGTCTATGCATGGCAAGTACTACATGAGGGGGCTTGACCCCCACCCCCACAGCAAAATCATGACAATAGACAGTAGCTCGACCTTCCCTTACACTCATCACAAAAACCACAAGTGATGATGCAAAGAATCCGTAAAAGCACTAGCTGGAAGAGGCCAATGAAGAAAATAGGGATCAATCCCAGCCGCAAAGTAATGGAAAACCCGTCCAATGAAGGAACCCTAGATGATGTTTACCAAAGGCAACAATAGTTCCCAAATTCAAAGTTAAATCTAGCAAGATTGCAACATACATTTTGCACATGCAAGATAGTGCTTTGATCATGAAATTTATGGGGTTTTGGGCCTCTTAAAAGACTCTCAATCTGGTGGAACCATAATAAGTGGAAGCCAAAATGGAAAATCAACTTGGCGCTTAGAGCCAAATGCTTCTTCGCCATTATTTTTGTGAATCTGGAAGATAAAAATAAGCCTTCAACTCAACAAGCTTGTAACTCACATTTTGGACAAAAAGATTCAGCCTGGAAAAGGAGGTTTTCTGCATAGCCTTGATATGGATTAGGCTCTTCTCTCTGCTAAGGGAATTCTGAGAAGAGACCTTGGAGGGTATTAAGAATGCCTTGGGCGATTTTGTGAAAAACTCTAAGGCCGCCAAACTAGGTAGATACACCTTTTATGCAAGGATCTGCATCTACAAGAATATCTCAAAACCCCTTTTAGCTTCCATCGATGTCTCTTAACATGATACAATCTCAAAGTATACCCTAAGCAATGAGCATACTCCTCTTCAATGCCAAAAATTCAAGGATTTCCCTCTTAATGTAGTTCCCCAACCTCCAACTCTTGCCCTGCTTAAAGACCCAAAAGGTTTTGAAAATCCCTCTACTCGTCCCCGCAACCCTAGACCGTCATCGCCCCTACTTCCTCTAGCAAGGGCTTCTCCATTCACAATAGCTTCAAATCCCTAACTCATCCAAAAGCTCTAAACCTCCCAGCCACTTCACAGGCCAAAAATCCTTCTTCCTAACCCAAGCAACCTCTACTCCACAATGTGCACACTGAGACTTCGCCGCAAACTCCTAGTGCAAAAGCCAAGTTGGCCCAACATAAAGATTCGATTGAAATAGTCCACAATGAAGTAATCATGACAAAAGTGGATGTGACCCAAGAGAAATAAACAAGGGAAGATATGGATCTGGATGCCCTGAACCTACCAGCAATCGCAAAGGCTTGGAAAGAGAAGGGTTCGCAATTAATCCTAGAACACCAAGTTTAGATTCTACATAAGTCCCTCACCAAATCAAAATCTCAAGCTCAATTAGAAACATTAAGTACAAACTTTGCTAACCCTCACCAAAGTGTTCATATACACTCCTTCAAAGATCCTCCTAAATCCTCGAAAGGAAGAAAAAAGAAGAGGAAGAAAGAGTAATAAGCATTTATTACAAGAACTAGGGGAATTTTTTATTAACTTTGGGTCCATCATGCTGATGACGAATGCCTTCTCCTCCGATCCAGCCATTCCTTAATGAAGATAATCTCTTGGAATATAAGAGGTGTGAATTACAAGGGTAAGCTAGGGCTTCATAAGAGTTGTTGTAACAGGAAACAACCTGCGATCATGATGATATAACATATTAAATGTTTTAGTGAAAAAACACCTCCATAACCTCCAAATGTTGGACGGGTTGTCAATCAATGGCAATCGATGCAAATGGTCAAGCAGGTGAGCTAGCGCTATTCTAGAACCGCAAGGAAGTCAATATCTCAAACATGCTAGCCACCCACCTAACCATAACCGTGAAGTCTCAATGAGTCAGCTCTATAGAGATTGCCTTTCTCACAAATGTCTATGGATCGGCCATACCCAAAGAAATATTGGAGTTCCTTATTTCTATCACATGTTATCTAATACTAGACCCAACCCTTTCCATGGACAATAGGTGGGGATTTCAACATCATTAAATTTCTAAAAGAGAAAAAAGGGTAGCTCAAACGTCTAGTAGACACAGATGCAAGGCACTTCAAAGAAATGTTAAGTCAACTTCGCCTAGTAGACCTAGATAGTTGCAACTACCCACACACTTGGAACAAACGTAGGGGAGGAGCTCAACAAATAGCTTCTAGGTTAGACACATTTCTCATTTCAGAATCCTTATTGGAAAAGTACTTGTTCATAGAGGCATCCATCTTTCCATGAAATGGATCAGATCACTAGCCCATTTGTTTGGATCTAGATATTAAAGCAAGCCCCAAAAACAGACCCTTCCATTTCAAAAGCTTCTATTTAACTCACCCATCCTTCATGGAGAATATTCAAACCTAGTGGAGTGAGGCTAATCACGTGTAAGGCTATGTTATGTTCCAATTCCAACAAAAGCTCAAATATGTCAAGGCCAAAACTTAAATAATGGAACAAAGATGAATTTTGTAACAATTTTGAAGCCAAAAGAAAACTGGAAGACAAGATGAGCCAAGTGTAGCAATCTACAATTATGGAAGGAAAAACAAAGGAAATGGTAGTCAAAGAAGCAAAAACAATAACCCAATTGAAGGACAAAAGACAACAAAAAGAAATTCCATGGCAACATAAATTCCAAGTGCAATGGCTCAAGGAAGGTGAAAAGAACACCACCTTTTTTTCACAAATCCAAGCTTCAACACAAGAATAGGATGCCTTCACTAAAGGATCGGGAGCGTAATAAGTTAACAAATCACAAAGCCCTAGACCAAGAACTAATACCCTATTGTAGTGATCTACTAGCTAAACCCAGGTCAAGAAGAGAAGAAGTTTTGGAAAACAACTAAGCACATTCCCTCTTCTATCAACAGATCAAAACGAAGCCCTCCTGAGAGGAATCACGAGCGTAATAAGTTAACAAATCACAAAGCCCTAGACCAAGAACTAATACCCTATTGTAGTGATCTACTAGCTAAACCCAGGTCAAGAAGAGAAGAAGTTTTGGAAAACAACTAAGCACATTCCCTCTTCTATCAACAGATCAAAACGAAGCCCTCCTGAGAGGAATCACGAGCGTAATAAGTTAACAAATCACAAAGCCCTAGACCAAGAACTAATACCCTATTGTAGTGATCTACTAGCTAAACCCAGGTCAAGAAGAGAAGAAGTTTTGGAAAACAACTAAGCACATTCCCTCTTCTATCAACAGATCAAAACGAAGCCCTCTTGAGAGGAATCACTTTGGAGGTAATGGAAGCAGAAACCATGGATATGCCTGGAAATAGAGGGCCAAGGCCAAACAAGTTCACAACTGACTTATTTTAGGCTTTTGGCCAATCTTAGGAAATGAAATCCTTGAAGTGGTGGAGGAATCTAGGAAAATCACTCCAATCCTACCCGCACTTAATGCAACTTTCCTAGCATTGGAGCCCAAAAACGAAAAAGTGGAGGATCCAAGCAGCTTCAGGGCCATAGCACTTTGCAACATGATATATAAAATAATCACAAAGGTCATCACTAATCACCTCAAGCCCCTAGTACCTCAACTAATCTCTCCTAAGTAAATCGACTACATGGAAGGTAGGCAAATGTTGGATGGAATGCTAGTAGCTCATGAAACGATTCACGCCTTAAAATTGTCCAAAAAGCCAAGTATGCATGTTAAAATCAACCTCTCCAAGGCTTTTGACAACTTAAATTGGTCCTTTATTTTTCAAGCCTTAAAAGTTTACCGCTTTGAGGTTCAGTGGATTGGATGGATAAAATCTCTAATATAAACCACCTTCTTCTCCATTGCCCTAAATTATTCTCCCACAACCATCTTCTCTCCCTCTCAAGGCATCAGACAAGGAGATCCATTGTCCCCTTTTGTCTTTATTCTAGCAGCTGAAGGATTGGGTAGAGTAATCATTGAAGCAGTTCCAAAAGGCAAGATAAAGAGTCTAAATTTTTTTTGTGATGATCTCCCGGTATCACACCAACAATTCTAGACATCACAATGGGTACCCCCCATAGTTAGAGAAGCTTTGGCTTTTTCTCGAGTTTTAAAAGAATTCACAGAAGTTTTAGGCGTGGCTATTAACCAATCCATCCAAATCCCAGCTATTCTTCTTTAACAATCCTTTAGATTTTCAACGCCACATTACTTGTATCATTGGTTACAAGCATAGCTCCCTTCCTTCTAAATACCTGGGGGCCACCTTAACAACAAACTCCTTTAGGGTGGTCACTAATCTGATCTACTTTGCAAACTAGACACCAAGTTGGCCAGTTGGACTTTTCATTCTCCCAACATCATAGGTCGTTTGGTGCTCCTTAAGGCGATCCTCCAAGCCCTTCCTATCTATCTTTACTCAACTTTAATACCTTCCAAAAGTGTTCTCTACTCCATTCGCAAACCTCCAAAGAGACTTTTTATTAGGAAAGGGGGGCAACCAACAAAAGAAAGTGGTCCTTAGTAGCCTAAGACAAGTTATGCTTTCCCAACTTAAGAGAAGGACAAGGATTGTGGGATCCTGAGACACTTAGCGCAATTTTTAGAGCCAAACTTTGGTGGCATTGGAATCAGGAGGGATGTAATCTATGGAGAAGAATATGAAACAAGAAATATAGAAATGGAGTCACCAATCCCATTCTTGATCAAATTTGGGATAAGATCAATAGCCTAGTTGGCGTGGTCATTTGGGATAAGATCAAACAAAATGTTTGGGAAACAATCCTTCATCCATGGATGGATCAAGATTCGAAAGTGCAAGATAATGAAGCTATCATCCTTCGAAAATGGGAGCTCTCCCCTACACAACTCTCACCTTTGATCAAGCATCCTTAATCCTCCCCCAACATTCCAACCTCTTAGTCCCCTCCCCCTCTGGATTTCATCAAACTCAACTTTCATGAAGCTTCCAAGGGCAACCCAAGATCAGCGAGTTGCGACAGAGCCTTTAGAGACCATCTCGATGACATCCTACACCTCTTGCAAGCTCTTTCAGCAATAACAGTAATAATGTTGCAAAACTCTTTGTCGTTAAGTATGGGCTTCAAGTGGCCTTTGCTCTCCATTTCTCCAAACTCGTAGTGGAAAGGGACTCCCAATTAATCATAAGGATGCCCAAAAAGCTCCTCCATGGTTTCTCCCCCAACAAAGTTTCAACCAATTAGAGGTTGCAAGCAAGCCCTTCTCGTGTTGTAGGCATCCTCCAAGGCATTTCAATGATTATCACTACACATATTAAGCGTATAGGGAACTAATAGACTTGCCAATGAAGGTTGCTTGCAACCTCAAAGACAATATCAACAACCTGGGAAGATCTTCCAAACTCTAGATAGGAGGATTGTGATCGAATGACAAATAGATCTAAGTTCCCTATATCGGGCGAGAGGAGATGGGACAAGTGGGGGGTCAACATGCCAATCATCCCACACAGTAATTATGGGAAGGGACATGCCAGGCAAACCCCCCGAGTCTAATTAAGGTAGCTAGTTGGCAAGGCCTTCACAATCCCCACTCATTATTTGAATATGCCGCCACCAACTTAATTTTGCAATTGTCATGCACTTGCGAATAAGGGAGATCATCTCTCACATGCGATCATGATGACATCAAATTTAACTAGTTTAATGAACCTCAACTCCACGATTCTGAAGCAATTAGCATGGGCAACCTTCATTGTGTGACCTCTGAGTATCTCAAGCGAGTTTGTTGTTCCTCCCAATTGTTTCCTTTCTAGCCTTCATAGTAACAAATTGGTTAGTGCTTGTATTCTCATTTCTTTTTCCTACATCCTGTATTTTTCTCTTCACTCCCCACACTTTCAATTGCATTATCCCAACGAGTTGGTTCGTGCCCCAACTCACCTTTTTTGCTTCATATTCAATGTTCATGTCATCCTTTATGTCAGTTCCTCCTGCTCTGTGTTTAGTCCTAGGTTTGAGTCGATGACAATGCATCGCTAGCATGCTAAATGCCAACGCGGTGTTGCGTACTACGAGGCCAAAGGTGGGACACGAGCTCGTCAGCAATTGAATCCTATACCAGAGATTACCATGACCAAACACCACAGGTAATTCAAACCAAGCTCAATGAAGCAAAACAAGATATTGCTAGGGAAGTAGTTGCATGGATACATGACATAAGTCACACCAGGGGTAGATAGAATCAATATCTATACATACTGCATCTACACTAGCATATGAAGACCTTACTAGGCAGGGTGTTGCTAGACAAGCACGAGGCTAAAGAGGAGATTCTTCTTATGCTTGATGAGCTCCAACTCTACATGAAGACCGTGGATCGATGCAAGCAGAGGATTGAGGAACATATGGGCCTCCCACCAAACACTAGAAGCTCTCTTGGCTGTGGCAAAGAGCCAATAGGGGTGGAGACCTCCAACTCATCCTAGTCCTCATGAGATGTTTCTGCTTCTCTGGTTTACTCTCTCAGTTTTTTGTTTATCAGGATGTATTAGCTATTTCGTCAGATGGTATTGGTCTTTGGACCAGAACCTCAGCATTTTTTGGTTTATCTTTTGCACATCTTGTTTGGATGATTAAGAATTTATGTTTCTGCCACTGGTCCAGTTTCCCTAGTTGCAGATCAGGGCCATACATTTTGTACTACTTTAAATGCTAAACAGAGTTTTTCACCTTACCAAGAAACAATTGTTCCAAAGATCTTTTATTAAATTCTTTGCTGCATCTATAAAGGGAAACCATTTTTGAAAAATCCAAATTATGTGAAGCCATACAAAAGTCACTCTGTAATGCATCGTCACATAGACTCAGGAACAACTCACAAAGCCAAAGAGTAAGATTATGTCTTGAATTATGGGAATGACCGTAGAGCCAGGGAATATGAATATGACTTGGACTCTCGGAATGACTTGCAAAGCCAACGAGTAATACTATGACAAGTACTCCAAAAACATTCCGCATTAAAATAAAATAAAATAAATAAGCCCTCAAAATATACTTAAATAAATGATTGCAGGCCCCTATCGGCGTAATTAGGCAAATGTATTTTTCACCCTTGCAAAGAGATACTAAATATGCAGTACGGGCAGGAACTGTGAACTACCTGAGGAAGATGTAAACGTCATTTCAATGTATTTATTTTGCAAAATGTAATTTCTGCAAGTCTTTATAAGCTCTGACTTGGAGAATGCTAACAACACTTCTACTCTATCGGGTAAACACAGAAACCTAAAATTGCTAAGACCACTGAAACAAGCAGTGACCAATCGCAAACCTAAAAATATGCTTTCTCGAAATTCCCAGAAAAACACTGAGCGAAAACCCCACCGGGAACTTCGTGAACTTCCAGGCCAGAATTCCACCAGGAACAAGTATAGCAAAGAACACTCAGTAACCACATTTCCTCCAAAGAACTCCGGGAGATGTCCGTAGGAATGCCATTATCGTCTCCACAAACCAGTATAAACACTTTTTTGCCCTAAAACACGGCCCGTCTGACGGAATAAAGTATATGATAATTGAGAGACAAAAACACCAAAAAAACAATGAAACCCCATCGAGACCAAACCTGCTGCATCTGCTACTCTTTCCGTCCGTTCATGGTAACGGTGATGATCGTTGTGAACTTCTCCCGAGTCGGCATCTGGCGCTGGGCCGGCGCGGACAATTAGGCTACTGAGGCTGTTCCGGGCGGCGTAACGATGGTCATCCTTTTCTCTTTCCAAGTAAAACCCACCAACACCTCTAGACTCCCTCTCTCTGTCTCTATCTCTGTCTCGGCTCTCGCTCCTGAGATCTGCTGCATTCATGTCCCCCCGCTGTTCTCGGGGGTAAGAATGGGAATGCTGGCTTTCGCGACGACTGAGACTGGAACGCTCGCCACCATAATCCGCCATTTCGGAAGAAGAAACCATGACCCCGCGCTAAGCCTTCGCCAAATTGTATTAATACGTTTTCCAGCGGATGTACGGTCGTTTTCAAGTGCAAATACGTATCTGCCATCCTTTAACGGTACCATAATAGAAAAAAGTGAAGCCATGCATATTCAAACAAGGCAATTCCTTTGGCCCTTTTCTGGTTTTTTTTTTTCCTTTCTCTTCTTCCTCTCTTCTTCTTCTTCTTTTTTCGGTGATATGCATTTTTCTGTGGGTTTTTAATTAGTAGTTTTTTTCATGGTATTTTTAATAATTAAATCAATTTAGATCTATTTTAATTTTGGATTTACCAAATGTCAAGAGGAGTCAAATCTCAAAACTTGTTTTATAGCGAAAAAATATTTGATCTGTCTTCGCAATTGGTAGATCCTAAGTTAAGATGGATCTAGGTTGGTTTAATATTTGTGCTAAGAGGCACTTTCCACCCGAGTATGGAAGTATGGAAGAGAGGTTGGAATGTCCTGTATTGTGGAGGCACTTTCCACCCCAGTATGGAAGTATGGAAGAGATGTTGGAATGTCTTGTACTACTATGTAAACATTTCGACTCGATCAAATTACATAAAAATAAAAATGAATTTCAATAACTAAAATAAAATCGATGTAAAATACACAATTTACCTTTTCGCTAATGGTTTGATAACTCATGGTTTTTCCCATGATATTTTTTTTGTAATGTAACCTATTTAAAAGCCTAAAATTCTAATGAATTTCCTTTTTTTTAAATAGAAAGATTTGGTTGGAGGTTTGATTGTTATTTACCAATCCAGGGAAAAAAAAATCTGGGCTATCAAAGGAGGCCTACAGAGTTGAAGGTTTCAAATTACCAATTTGTAATTTTAATTCACCACTCTCATCCTCATAATTTGTTAGAATTTACCATTGTCATGCTTAGAAGATAAAAGGAATTTAATGGGATAAGCTCTCACTAACGCACATTTGGCCTACCCACAAACTCTTCCCACCATTGTTTTCCATTATAAATGATCAAATTACCAATTTGTAATTTTAATTTACCACTCTCATTTTCATAATTTGTTAGAATTTACCATTATCATACTCATAAGATTTTATGGAAGAAGCTCTCACTAATGAACATCTTGCCCACCCACAAACTCTTCCCACAATTGTTTTCCATTGTAAATGATCTCAACCTTCACATGTTGTGCTTTGCACATGAAACCCTAATCTCAAATATCCCATAATGATACTTACATTAGTGACAACATGATACTTACTAATGAAGGTGAGTAATATGTTGACTTTTCTTTTAATTAAACTCTCATTTGTTCTCTTAGAATATTGTTTAAGATATTATAATTCAAGGAAAAGTCATTATTGAGAGAAAGTTTATTTAATTTTATATGCTTTGACATTAATTTAATTGTGATGATCTAAATATAGTAAGTAAAATAAGTTAAAGAATATATTAAGAAAAAGTAGTAAAGTTAAATTACCACTTTAAATTCAATTAATACAAAACTACATATAAAGATATGTTACATAATTTAAATCAATAAATAATATTTAAAATACTTTTAAATATATAAATATATATTTTAAATAAATTTATAAAAATTCTTTTAAATATAAAATGGAGAGCAATTTATGTACACATAAACCGCTTAGATACATCTTAATTCTAGATCTCCTAAGGGTTGAGAGAGATCAAATATATTTTCACTCTAAAAGATATTTGCACCTCAAGAGATTCGATCCTTCTAGGGGCTTGGTAGATAAGGAGTTAAGATGGATCTAGACTAGTATTTTAAAGTTGTTTTACATGGTTGAATATGCTTTTACATTTAAAATTTAAATGACACAACATTTTAATGTGATAAGAATTTTGTTACCCAGTTCTAAAAAAAGGTCAAAAATATAATATAACTAAGAGGAGAATAAAAAACTTTCTTGTGTTATAAAGTCACATTGCAGCTAAGATTTAGTCTCATGTAAGAGATTAGTGCTAAACACTACTTGAAAACACGTGTTCTATTTAGTGATAATCCCAATAATGACTACTTAGGAAATTGATTTTCTTACAAATAGCAGTTATATTAAAACCATATTTTCCCTCAATGTTAGAAGGATAAACCACTCTTGGCTAGTTGACTATAGTTTCAACTCATTGAATTATAACTGAAAATGCTTTGTAAGGACTCACTCTCCCCATTACCTTTTCAATGGATCATTCTAGAGGATAGATATTTTTTGCTAATCCCATTGATGCAACTTTCATCCCAATAAGCCAGTTGAGACTAAAAAGTGGGTTAGCCATTTGCATTAAGGTACACAACCTTTTACATTAATTGGAAAAATACAAAGGGAGAGCATAAGGGAAATCATAACAATTGATCCATAGCTAATATTTTAAAAAGTATTAAAAATGACAAATTATCCCAAAAGTCCACTTAATTCAATTTGACTTGTCAGATAAGTGTTAAATCCCTTTGTTGAGAGAGTGATCCAACTTCATGAGGTCAAGCACCTTCCTTCTCTCTCACACATAAGGGCTTCACAATTGTTAGGGTTTTAACTTAGGTTGTTTGCATGGCCAATAAATGCAATAAAAATGTGAAAGTACTCAAAGTAAGATAATGAGGATGTAAAATATAGTGATGGTTGAATGGTTGTAAGGTGAATATGCCTGCTTGCTTTACCCTTCCTGATCCGAAATTAAACAGAAACATAACAAATCACAGTGATAACCATAACCACAAAGATGCAGCGGAAATAATACCTCATTTGATTAGTAAAATACTAAAATACGCTTACAAACATAAATGGAAATAAACTAGTTAGGGCGATGGTAGCTTATCTCTAAGAAGAGATGTGGCGGCTACATGCCTCTAAACTATGTTACAATGAGGCTCGAAGGCCTATTTATTGTTGAGAAACAATGGAAAACCCTTAACATCCCAAAACCTAACCCTAGAAGATGGAACGTCAAATTGTGGGCCCCGTTTTGGGTAGGTTGGTACATCAACTTCCCGGGGTCGTAACTTTGGCACTCGATCTTCGTTTGACATGTACAATAGCTCGTTAGAAAGATCTATCCTAGCACTACAACTTTGGGAGAGCAACATCGGTCCACGAACCCATGTTGCTCCCATATTTCCCAAAAAAATCATTTAGGGCCCCAAAACGGCTCCAGAAGTTTAGGACCCAAAAAACAGCGAAAAATAGTACATTGTACTACAAATAAGGAAACTAAAAAACTGACAGAGACAGTTGTGGGGATCCAAGTGGGATAGGTGGGTGGCCACCAACATCCACCTGGATCATTCCTCCCCCCTTAGGAAGCAATGGTCCCCATTGAGTTGAGTTCCTCCATCTGCTGAGCTTAGTCCCTAGTGAGTCGTTCTGCAATCTCTGATGTGTCCAGTAATGGTGGGAAGCATGGTCGAGGGTGTTCCATATTGAACACTTGGTGCAAGCGAAAGAATGGAGGAATCATGTGCTCCAAAGCATTGTTTCCCACAGCCTTGGTAATGTTGTAAGGACCATGTCGGAGTGGCCTGAACTTCCAATGGGCTCTTGTCAAGCTTTTCTTTCTGCAGATGCAACTAGACTTTGTCGCCCACTTGAAACTTGTGTGGTACCCCTGTGGGTGGGGAGAAGTTGTTCCTGTGTTCTGTCATGACTGTATCCCTTTGTTGTTGCTACTGCGTGGAGGAACCCTTCGCGGGGGCCATGGATGTGACTACGATCTTCCCCTTACTTTGGGAGCGAACCAAACAGAAAATGAATTTCCTAGTCTAGGAGATGATCTTGCTGCATTTCTTAGCAGAGATCAAAGATGTGGCAGTAGGTGGGGCTACCTCCGATATCCTGTATAATGAATCACCCAAAGTAATAATAACAGTGCTAGGCCTTGAATCATACACAGCATGTCGCCTCCACAAGTATGGCTAGCCAAATAGTACATCACAAACATCCAGAGGTGCAACATCACACAATACCTCGTCTGTGAAGGGCTTGATGCTGTAGGGAAGGCGACACTACTGGCGAACTTGGAGATCTCATCCTTGGTGAAGCCACCCGATACTGTACGATTGCGGGTGTGTAGTTGGTAGGCCCAACTGCTTCATGATCTCTGCTAAAATAAGGTTCTTTTGCTTGCCACTGTCGACAATGAATTGTAGCGGTGAACCCTTCACCCACATCTGTGAGTGCAAAAGATGCTCCCCCTCCTCTGGATCTTCATGCTCATTCTTCTGGATCTTGGCAGTGGCAATAGTGACACTGGGCTCCGCATCAATGATCTACTTCCCTCTGCCATTCCCCTTGTCGGGTTCTGACTCAGGGTCGGAACATGCATCTGATTTTGAAGCCTTCAACTCGACCACCAGCAACTATTTGGTCCGACACTCACTTGTGTTGTGAGTGGGGCTCTTATGGAACTCACACCACTTTCATGTGTCCTTCTTCGACTTCGTGGTGTTGTTTTTTTCTTGCGGCTTCGACGAGTTGTCTTAGGTCAACCCGCCTTAGTTTTGTCCTTTGGTCTTCGGATTTGCAAATCCAAAGTCTTGCTTCTTTTGTTTGAACTTTTGCTCGATTTTGACAGTGTATCAGTACGCCGTGCCAAGCGAGGAGATGTTCAGGAACTCCATCTCTTCCTGGATGTACCTGTGTAGGCAGCTACGGTATTTGAGTACCAAATGTAGCTCAGAATCCTTGATACCCAACTGTGTGCGAAGGGTATGAAAAATGTTTGTGAACTCTAGCGCATCTTGGTCCCTTCTTTGCCGCAGCATGGTCCACTTTATGTATATGTCCTCATAGCTTTTGACAGGGTAGTACTGCTCCTTGATGGTGTCCCGGAATGAATTCCAAGTGGGTGCGGCTAAAAATAGTGAGCCAGTACTTTCGTCCTTCTGCTCGCAATAGGTTTCCCACCAATCCTTGACATGGGGGCTACTTTGAGAAGAGCGGAAAAAAAAATAAAAAAATAAAAAAATAAAAAAATAAAAAAAAAAAAAAAAAATAAAAAAAAAAAAAAAAAAAAAAAATAATAATAATTAATAATAATAATAAAATTAAAAAAAAAAAAAAAAAAAAAAAAAAAAAATAATAATAAATAATAATAATAATAATATAATAAAAAAATATATTGTATATATATATAATAATAATAATAATATATAATAATAATAATAAAAAAAAAAAATTAAAAAAAAAAAAAAATATATATTATATATATATATATATATAATATAATATAATATATATATAATATAATAAATAATAAATAAAAAATAAAAAATAATATAAATATAATAAAAAAATAATAAATAATAAATAAATATTAATAATAATAAAATAAATAATAATAAATAAATAAATAAAAAATAAAAAATTTTCCTAATTCGAAAATTCATGAACAAAAAAAATACCCTTCAAGCAGATTTAACCATTTATCTACGACCTCTACGTCTATCTAACCCTCGAATATGAGGATTTCAAAATTAACTTGTACCTTAAACAGTGTGGCGTTTTTAGAGTAGTTGTTGGAAGCCAATGCGTTGCCTTTGGGTAGCCGCTGAAGGATCTCGGCAAAGTTGTCCATCATCACGTTCCTTTGTCACTCGAGGGCTTCTTCGAGCAAGATTTTGATAGGGTCTCCTACCCCCTCGTCTTTCTTTTCATCCGCCATGGGAGGCCGTCGGGATTTGCGAGGCTGGTCTTGAAAAGGTTCGACCAATTCAAATTTTAACTCCTTATATCCCGACCTTGTTGGGGACATGAAAAGAAAAATAGAGAAAAAGCAAACCGCTTTGATACCATTGATCCGGATTTAAACAGGAACGCAACAAATTACAGAGATAACCATAAACACAGAGATGCAACGGAAATAATACTTCATTTGATTAATGTAAAATACTGAAATATGCTTACAAACAGAAATGGAAATAAACCAGCTAGGGCGATGGTAGCTTATCTCTGAGAAGAGATGTGGCGGCTACATGCCTCTGAAGTGTGTTACAATGAGGCTTGAAGGCCTATTTATTGTTGAGAAACAATGGAAAACCCTTAACATCCCAAAACCTAACCCTATAAGATGCAACACCAAATTGTAGGCCCCGTTTTGGGTAAGTTGGTACATTAACTTCCCGGGGTCGTGACTTTGGCACCCGATCTTTGTTTGACGCGTACAATAGCTCGTTAGAAAGATCTATTCGAGCACTACAACTTTGGGAAGAGCAACATCGATCCAAGGACCCATGTTGTTCCTAGATTTCCCAAAAAACATCGTTTAGGGCCTCAAAACGGCTCCGAAAGTTCAGGACCCAAAAAACTACTAAAAATAGTAAATTGTGCTGCAAATAAAGAAATTGAAAAACTAACAGAGACAGTTGTGGGGGTCCAAGTGGGATAGATGGGTGGCCACCAACATCCACCTGGATCACTTCCCCTCCTCCTTTGTGGGACATTTTGTGTGGGTGTTCGTGTGAAAGAACATTGAGATACACCTACTCATGGTATGTTGCAATAACCTCTGTGGTTATAAAATCTCTCCTAGAATTGCATCAGTTTCTATTCTAAATTGAACCCTTGAATGCAAGGAATTAATCATCTATGATTGGAAAGAATAATATCAAATTATTCCACTAATTGGATAGAGTATGAATGCTCTTTCTTCTCTTTCTAATCCAATTTATGACAATGCCAAGGGAAATATGCTTTTCAATTGGATTCCTTCTCCATAGGTTGTCTTTAATCAAGAAATTCCACAGTGAATTAGCAGCTAGGGCTTTACCAAAAAGGAAAATGTTCTTAATGCCTCGACCATCTTGATCCTTAGTTGAAGCAATAACCTTCTAGTTTTTCAAATGGGATCCCTTCTAATCCTAGTTTCCCTTTCAAGCATAGTGAAAACACATATTCATGGTCTTGCCCAAAATACCTTTTGTATTATGAGATATAAGATGCCAGACTATAATAGTTTACAGAATTGATTTGATGAGAAGTAATCTGCCTCCAAATAAAATTGAATGATTACATAAAAAGATCACTCTTTTTCCAATATTGGATAATAGCCATGTCTAGTCAACCTCTCCATAAGTGTTTTTTTAAGGGAATAACATATGTACTTAATTCCATCATTCAAATCATGAGAAGGGAATGGAAATGTATGCTCCAGACTATTCCTTACTTAAGCCTCCACTTCAAGAAAGACTAGGCATATTTTGTAATATTAGGTTCCATCCTTGTGGGTAGATAATAGAGTTCTATAACCTCCTTGTAACTTTGAGATTCCCCTTCAAAGTTGAAACATAGGAGAAAATCATCATCCAAAAATAGTAGACGTGTTAGTTGTTCTCTCCTTCCTATTTTAATTCCCTATATTTTCCTTTGCCTCATAGCTTCTAGAATATCTCTACTTATATCTTTTACAACTAACAAGAAAAAATATGGGGAGAAAGAGTGACTTTGCTTGAGCCCCTTAGAAGGTTCAAATAACTTAGAGTCTATGCCATTAATTATAACAAGAAATGAGGGGGAGGTCACATAACCCATTATTCATTTTACCAAAGGAATATTTGTTAAGCTCTACATAAGCCCCATGTTAATCCTAAAACACCTTATTAATCCCTAGGCACTGAGTGATTACATTTCTATTGGTATATTGTTATGTTGGTGTTGACAGTGTTGGATGTCGCCAACATATAAGGGGATCTCCCCAATGTGAAGTCTCAATTAGACCTTACACTGTTGGCATAAGAGTCCCATCTGGTTCTATGGTTCGGCCACCATTGGAAAGGTTTCAAAGATGTGCCTTGGTTACACAAAATACGTAAGAGATCGAAACACCTCTTTGGGGAAGCAAGTATGCAAGAGTTGTGTGACACCAAATGTAAGATGCACAGGGAACTTCCACAACTAGTAAAGGAAAACAATCATCTGATTAGGGAAGTAATAGTACTATCCTAAAGGGGCACCTGGGAACGAAGAGAAAGGCTTGTTGATTACCTGCAAATTAGTTCACGTAATAAACAACAATCATGAAAACATGACAACGCCTATTCAACAATAACCATAGCTAAGCAACGAAATAATTCATTAAGCTTAGTATGCGTTTAAACCAACATATACCACAAACACAACAAGAATAGTCCTACTACATCCACGGTACATATATGAAGAAGTGTCAGCTCATAGAGCTTTTGAATATGAATGAAATACCCCAAGTACATTGTTACATATATGACACACTAGATCAAGTAGTAGAACATGAAGCCACAACTTGCTTCTCTAAAGAATGATCTATCTCATGTGCACTACAAGAGAACTCAAGGCAAGAACCCAAGAATCAAAGCCCTTAGCTTGAGTTATGAGGAACTATTTATAACAAATGACAATGACCTTTGCACTTTCTCATGACTCTTCAACTAGTATGACTTTTCATATTCCATACATGACTCTTTACATTCTGTATGTGGCTTTTCACATTGACATGTGTCTCTTGGACTTCATTACATAAGAAAAATTACATATGAGATGGTGGTTATATGAGACAAAATTGATAATAGGACAAACTCTTATCAAATTGATAAATCATTTGGTTCCTCATGGATCTCATTGGTGATGTATATGTGCCATGCTCTGAACTCCATGGAGATGACTTTAACCCGAACCAGCAAGTACGTTGCATACCACGTCTTCACCTCCAGTGCTTATGTCAATATTGTCTTGGAGGTTGATTGTACATTATTCCATAGCCATGACAATTTCATGTGGGCTTTAACTGGTGCGATGGCATATTGTAGAATAATGTCCTTGGTGATCTCCAAGCCTTCCTATTCTGATGCTTGCTTGATATGTTTTATGTACTACTTGATCTCCTGGAATATGATTTCCTTGCCTCTTATTTCTTCAAGTGATCCTAATGAAGGCATGCCATGTTTGTGTGCGAGAGACTCGAAACCATTGTGCAGATGACTATAAGCAGCAATAGTGTCAATCATCTATTCTCCAAGACGGTTGTAATCCTTATGGTGGAGTCTTAGTTGCACTCGATCCATTTCAACATAAACCTTGTCCTTTCTAACCAACTATGGTGGAACATCTGGATACTTAGCAGCCTATTCTTGAAGTTGATCAAACACTTTGCTTGCCACTTTTAGGAGTTTCAAGACTTCTTGTGTTTTCTTCTGAATGCTAACAAGAGAAGCCACCACTTACTATAGAAGTATCATCTCATCATATAATCGTGTCATGGTATCCTCCATTGGCCCTAGTTCGTCCTGCATGGCTGACTGCCATTCTGCTGTATTGTATTTGTGTGAAGATAATCGTTGATTTTCCGCAGCAAGGTGTTACACATATTACTTCACTATAGCTAGCTCTCTCCTTAATTGTGCATTCTCATTCAATAGATATTTAGAGTTGTCTTGCGTTGTTGTAGCAAAAGCAACATTTTCCACCATGATTGCCCTAGGATTCCTTATGGTGTTGGAAGTTATCACCTTTTCTATAGATACTAAGCCAGGGTTCTGAGGATCATTTGTGGAAGTATCTACACCTTTGTTTCATGATCCTCTTCTTGAGTTCATTAAACGTAACATTGCACACATCCATGACTCTATCTTCGAGTGGAGGTGTGATTCCCATTTCATCAAATGGGAGATGACCAATTGTAAGATGAGGTTATTCCAGAGAACCTGGTTCATCATATATGGGCTATATGGTATCATCTTCCTCCAACTCTTCTTCTATCTCATGGGTCAATTGTTCTTCCTCCAGTCTCTGTGTTACTTCTTACTCCTGGGACTGCCTTTGCTTCTCCTCTTCTGCTCTCCTTCTTTCCTCTTCTTCTTCATGTTTCTTCCTAAGCAACTCATCTTGCTTCCTTTTCTCCTCTTCTTCTAATTATCTCCTTTCTTGTTTATCTTGAATAGCTCCTGTGTTCAAAGGATCGACTCTCCATTTCTTGTTGCTTTCCCCTATCGAATCATGCTTTATCCTTTTCCTAGAACCTACACTCTTTGCTTGAGGGTTATTTGTGTTGCCTCTTGTACCTGCACATCTTGAGCTAGTGGATCTTGGGGTGAACTGGACTCTATTCTTGGATGTGAAGAATTCTTAAAAACCCTTTGTCTAACTGATATGCTACTTCTTGCAAGACCACCTTATTAGTCACATATCACGGCATGAGATGAGGGGAAATATGACATCCAAAGCACCTGATGTAAGTACCCTTAGGCACTGCAAACCAATTTGTGATATCATGTAGTGACTCCTTCACTTGATTGGCCATGCAAGATGGATCGATCTCATATATCATATGGAATATGTCTGCGAATAAGTGCCCTGCTAACTTGTCATATGTGACTCTAAAGCTTTATTATGACAACACTCTACAGTGGAAGTAGACTAGAAACTTATTCTGCGAGGTCCAGTTCCAGTACATTCCTAGAAAAGCATATCATGCACAGATTCAATCTAACAGAAATGCATACATGTAGAATTATGGTGCCTGGTTTTCCCTCAAAGATTCCTTTTCTTGCCCCACATGACCATGCAACTCAAATGATAATATATATGCCCAATTGAAGATATTAGCATGGGTAACCACCATGTTGAACACACACACACACAGATATATATATATCTACTCTATATTTATATAAATATATATTTCTTCAAATACCGTAGCGTTCTTTCGCCCATGCAACAAACAACGCACAGAAATGAGGTATTGATATACATCCCTGAGAACCTTGATCGGGTAAACTACAAATGGGTGGTGACGGAACTTAACAGGCTCTCAACACAAAGATTTAATGATGTCACTTGTGTCGAGATCAACCCATTTGGTGTAAAAGTTCTTATTGGAATATTGTGTGGGCCTAAGCATCTTATAGTATGTTTGTGTGTCTTCTCCATACTAGGTGGCGATCTAACCACCTCTTTCGCTATGAAGAAAAAGATGAAAATTATCCATGTGTGTGAGAATCCACTCAATCAATTCTACATAAGGGATGATTGGGAATCTTCATGTGACCATATGTATCTTGGACCTCTTGATATTGATGTATATTTCCAGTTCCTCCAAGTTTTTTGTGAAGTGTTTCTGCATGAATGCGTCTTTTATGTCATTCCACATGACCTCAGTAGATTTATCTATGAAGCACTGTGTATCTACATATATGGGAATGGTAGGCTTCGTAACTTTAATTGCTTCTTCGATGCTTGCCTTTGAAGCTTCTTAGGAGGCCACTTTACGTGTACCAGGAGGCATGGTTCTGACAGATGATGAAAGAGTGACAATACTTGCAAATCGAACACCTATTTGTGGAAGCACATTCATGGTGATAATGATTAGTTTTATGAAACCTTTTATCTATTACAAGTAACAATTTGGCAAATCATATTCAAAGAACCATCAAATATAACTGAGAATATAAGCTTGTCAATTACGACACATAGCTAATTGCATGGGCAAGAAATATGCATGCAAACAGGGAGGGCGCATTGATGAATCATGAAGGAGAATCATTTGGGCCCTTCAAGATGTGCTCATGCACTTAAGGATACTAAGAGGGTGCAAGGGGACACTTCAAAGAGACGAAGGAATGAAGCATCGAGCATTCAAGGTGCACTCATGTGCTCAAGAGGACTAGGAGGGCACACTGGCGCATGCTGAAGGGATGAAGGGAAAACATTCAAGCCTTCGGGGTTCACTCATGTGCTTAAGGAGGGCACAGTTATTCGTAACGAAAGAGTATGCTCAAGAGGCAAACTTGTCTTGTATTTTCTAGGCGTAGTTTTCTGAGTTAGTCGAGGCTTCAACTTCCAAAAGTGTGTTGTGTCACATAATGGATCAAGGACAAGTCTAGCAGCAAGATTGCATGTTAGAATTATGGAGAGGAAAGATCTACAAGTTTTTATGGGTGTTATCGCAATCATGATTAGAATGTCGAGAGTTAAGGAATATTCAGTGTCATAGCCTGCAACAAAAATTAACACTTGTAAAGGCAAGAATAGACTAAAACGCCAGTAAATAAACTAAAAATAAAAGAAACACCAACAAGGAAAGTGTGATCAACAACAAAATCATGAAATACAATCAAAAGAATTGACATGCAAAACTTACTTGGAGAGAAGATCGACAAAGAGTTTATTGATCCAAAGATGTGCACCCAACCCAAATGAGAATGATTATGAGAAATAATATTTAACTAGGTTGACTTAAAAGAGATTACATGAAAATATGTCTCAGGCATGCTCGTCGCTTGTCAACGAGTGAATGAGTTAGTTAAGAGAAGAGAAGTGGGCTCATATTCTCTAGGAGTGCGCCCACATGCAATAAGGAAGTGCATGCATGGGTTCTAGAAGGGCGCATGTCTACATGCATAATGAATGCACTCAAGGAGGGAGCACTTTCTAAGCATGAAGGAGTGTGCTCAAGGAGGGCGCAGTTCTTCAACTTGAAGGAGTGCGCTCAACACAAGAGCAAGTCTTCATCATCTCGAAGTGCACTTTTTCCTTTAAAGTGTTTTTTCTTACTTTTGTTTGTTTTCGTGAGCCTTTGAGTGTTTGTCATGTTTGTGCAAGGAAAAAAAGGATACTTCCTAAGTCAAGAAAATATATGAGTTCACCTAACCATGGGCAATGTAACACAAGTGCTTCTAAAGGTTGGGTGATGACACTTAGGAAACATTGACTTAGGAGGATGCAACACTTAGAGAAAACATACAAATAACAAATCAAAAAACGTGACGACACCAAGGGGCTTGAAATGACAGTTCATGTAGGCTCCAAAATTGTGTTAGGAAAAAAAGTTGGAGGGTCATTGTCGCGACGAAAACAATGGGTTATAACCTCTCATGGTCCCATTTTATTATAATTGTACCATTTTTCTTCTATATATATATACTAAGGACACCTAGTCTTAGGATCATTAAATCTTGTCTTGAACATTATATTCTATGTAAAAAGAGGTTCCCCCCTCAAATAGGACTATGATTCTTGGTTTCTTATCATTTTGAAGGTGTAAGGTTCATAACATTTGGTATCAAAGCTCTTGATCCTAGGGTTTTACTACTTCAAATACATCGTCTTGGCATTTTCACTATAACTTTTTTTTGAGAGATTTTAAATAGTGAAACTTGGACCACATTGAGGAGAAATCACGAAGAATGTCTAGTTTAGATTTTAGATATCGGTTTGCTATATTTTAGAAATATGCTCCAAGAAAGTTAGTGTCCGTGAATGCTCTTGAAATCAATTTCAAACAGGTCAGATTGGCATTTTTTCTATAATTTTTTTTCTTGGGAGGTTTTAGATAATGAAACTTGGATCATGTTGAGAATAAATATCAAAGAACATCCAATTCAAATTTTAGATCTTGGCTCACTATACTTTCAGAGATATGCTATAGCGAAGCTATGACTCTTGAATGCCCCTTAAATCAGTTTCAAACAAGTTAGTTTGGAATTTTCATTATAATTTTTTTCTAGGAAGTGTAAGATGGTGAAACATTGACCATATTGAGTAGAAATAATGTGGGAAATTCAATTCAAATTTTCATAATTTGGTTCACTATACTTTTGGAGTTATACTCTATGGAAGTTAGGGTTTGTGAAGGATCTTGAAATCAATTTCAAACAAGTTAGGCTAGTATTTTTGTTATAACTTCTTTACTAGGACTTTTTAGATTGTAAGATATTCAGGGATATCAAGAAACACACAAAAGTACCTCAGGTAAAAAATTTAGAATTATAATTGAAGAATTGGACACTTGGAATGCTATACAAGTTTGCTCATGGGAAGAGGATAGAAATCAACAAGTTTGTGAAAGTTACCATAACTTTTTACTGGCACACCAAGTTCTGGTCAAACTTGTGGAATTGCAGCGAAGACATGTCAAATTATTATAAACCAAATTTTTAGATTTTTAAGGGATCAAATCCCAAATATATATCAATAGAAAGTTTATCCATTTAGATACTCTCCAAATTAAGGTTTTTAAAGGTACGTAATTTACAAGTGACCCCACTTTTGATTAGAATATGCTCGTTTTTTGGGTGACTAGAAATTGTGATAAAGAGGAGTACTATTATTATTTTCTCACATGAATCCAAAGAAAGATCCAAAATTTACTACATTGATTATACCTCCTTCAGGCTCATCTAGGACTTATGAAGAAAGTGAAGACTTAAAATTTAGGTTCACCCAATTAAAGAAAAAAGTCAAATAAATGGATGGTTGTATGTTGAAAAAGGTGGATTTATCAAATTATCAAGAAAACATTAAAAGAGAAATGATGGATGAAATGGAAAATAAGATGAATGAAAATAAGTGATATACACAAAAATCCATTACGGAAGAAATAAAATAATTACAAATCATTTTATTAAAAGTTCCCCCTAAAGGGGTGTAGAGATCTAAGGAAATCGTGAACACAAGGAGAAGCATGGTGTTGAGTCTCAATGGCATATGGGGAGTGTGATATCACAATTAGAGAGAACAAATATAGAATCAAAAGACCATAATCATGAATTTTCAATCCAAGATCCACATCATTAGGGCTTCAAGTCAATACTATGGAACTACAACATTATGAAGATTGATATGAGAAAGTTTGATGGTAATGACATTACAACACGAATATTTCAAATGGAGCAATACTTTGATCTATACCAAGTGGCAGGCTTATAAAAGGAAAATATTTTATCCATGTTTTTAGAACAAGACCAACATGTATGATATCAATGGCTTTGTGAAAGGAAAAATAATTATATGGTCCATTTTTATAGAGGAATTGATAGCACATTATGGGGATATTAAGAGCAACAAATTTTTTAGTCAATCGGTAAATCTTCGACAAAAAGGTCTAGTTACAAAGCACATTTAACATTTTGAAAAGTTGAGTCTCACAGTAAAGAGTATTTCATAGGATAATTTGCTAGACTTATTTATGGGAACTTAAAAGAAAAAAAAAAAAAGAAAAACATCTGAGATGAGGTGTGTCTCTTTGAACCTAAATCTCTAGAGCATGCTTTTAGTATTGTAAGGAAAGTTGAAAGTAAAAATATGGCCACTAGAAAATTGGTCATTAATAACTATCAAAATATCATGTTCCCTCTCCTAAACTAACAAGGTTGACTCCTTAGCAAATGGATGAAAGAATAGTAAAGGGACTATGCTTCAATTTTGACAACAAGTACAATAAGGGGTATAAATACAGTGAGAGGATATTATTCTACACAGACTGTGAATAAGATCAATAAGTGGAAATGTCACAATACCTAGAGCAAAAATAGACTACTCCAACAATCTCTTGTTATGCATTGGCCAACATAAGTACTCCAAAAATCCTCGAGATAGAAGGATATATCAAAAAGAGAAAGGAAACAATATTAATCGATTCAGGTAGTACCCATAATTTCATCAATTACAAATTGGAAAAACTTCTTAACTACTTTGTATAAACAACACATAAATGTCACATAATAATTGCAGATGGAGGTACCGTAAATTCTTCAAGGAAGTGCCATAGTATTTTGTTAAATACGAGAGAGTATTTTTTGGATAGTCCCATGATTGCAATCCAAATGGATTGCATTGATGTTGTATTAGGGGTCCAATGGTAACAATCATTAGGAAGAGTGACCCTTAATTTTCAAGATCTTTTCATAAGATTTTTCTCAAAAGGAAATGAAATTGAGCTTAGAGGTATCCAAGGGAAACCCAATAAATTGATAATCTCTAATAGCATGGCAAAATTGCTAAAAAAGGGACAAATATGTGTAATTGCACAATTGTTTTTATTAGATGTTCAAACATTTACATCCTTTACTCTAGCAGGTCTCCAAAACGTAATGAACAATCACTATAAGGTATTTAGAGATATGCCTAAGGGTCTTCCACTTGCCTGAGATCGTGACCATATTATTCATTTGCAACTTATAAGTGTATCACCTAACATTAGGCCTTACATGTATCCACATGCACAAAAGAGTGAGATCGAATGTATGGCTCAAGAAAAGTTAGAGGTTGGTGTCATTCAACCTCGATAAAGGGCTTTCTCTTCACTAATAGTGATGGGTATAAAAAAGGATGGTTCATGGAATATGTATCCAGATTACAAAGAGCTCAACAAAATGACAATTAAAGATAAGTTTAATATTCCTATCATTGATGAATTATTAGATGAATTGCATGGAGCAATTTTTACTAAGTTGGATCTTTATTCTAGATATCATCAAACTAAAATTAGGTAATAAGACATTCCAAAAGAATCCTTTAGAACACATAAAGGTCATTATGAGTTTTTGTTTATGCCAGTTGGACTTATAAATTCACCTTCAACATTCAAATCTTGATGAATTGTATTTTCAAACCCTTCCTTAGAAAATTTGTATTAGTATTTTTTTTATGACATACTAATCTATAACAAATCTTGGGAAGAGCATGTACAACATGTTGACAGGGTCTTGACACTATTGGAAGAGAAACAATTATATGCAAATCCTTCCAAGTGTCCCTTTGGGGTGTAAGAAGTGGAATATTTGGGTCATATTGTATCACGTGAGGGTGTCAAGGTGAATCCTAACCAAATTAAAGCTATGAGAGGATGGTCAATCCCTAGTACCTTGAGGAAAATCAAAGGATTCTTGGGATTGATAAGATATTACTACAAGTTTTTCAAGACTTCTGTTCAAATAGTAGTACCTCTAAATAAATTATTGAAGAAGGAAGCATTTCATTGGACTAAAGAAATAGCAAATCCATTGAAGAACTTAAATAGGTTGTGTGTAAAACTCTCATCTTGTTGACACCTGACTTCATAAAAACCTTCATTGTGGAGCATAATGCCTTGAGCCATGGCATTGGTGCAGTTTTAATGCAAGATGGAAGGCCCATTTCCTTTGAAAGTAGAGATCTTAAAGGAAAGAAATTACTCAAACCCATCCATGTAAAAGAAATGTTGGCCATACTACATGTAGTTAATAAATGACACCCATACCTAATAAGAAGATACTTCAAAGTAAAAACAGATCATTATAGTTTGAAGTACTTCTTGGAGCAAAGACTCTCTTTAAAAGGGAAAAAAAAATTGGATCCAAAGATCTAGGGTTGTGAATTTTAAATCATCTACAAAAAGGGAAAACAAAATATTGTGGCAAATGCACTTTTAAGAAAAGAGGAAGACACTAAGGGTTTAATATATGTTATTTTCATTCCACATTCAAAGCAAGATGAGAAGGTATGCAAGGTTATTCAACAAGTGTAAGAGGACCCCAACGCAATAATTCTCAAATGAAATAGAAGGTACTTTTGGAGTTACAAACTTATCTTGTCCGAGGACACTGGGTTCTTACAGACATACCATAGGATCAATAAATATTTTTTTTTGGGAAGGTCTTAATGTAGATATGAAAAAGTTTGTGGCGGAATGTTTGGTATTCCAACAAAATAAGGGAGAAACGATCAAGACCCAAGGCCCATGTAGCGATTAGGCATACCATGCCAACATTGGGAAGAAGTTTCAATGAATTTTATTACCAATTTACCCAAATCTGAAGGGAAGAATGTCATTATGGTAGTGGTAGACCGAATGACAAAATATGCCCACTTTTGTTTACTTTCTCATCCTTTTAAAGCAAGTACATAACAAAAATATTTGTGGAAACAATCTAAAAGGTACATGGAATACTAAAGATTATTGTAAGTGACAGAGATCCAATTTTCTGTATAAATTTTTGGATTGAATTATTTTATTGTTTGGGTACTCAATTAGCTCACAATTCATCTTACCATCCTCAATCTGATGAGAAAATTGAGATTAGGAATAAATGTTTAGAATGATATTTACATTGCTTTGCATCTAATAAACAGACACAATGGGTCAAATGGTTTCCCTTGGTAGAATAGTGGTACAACACATCCTTCCATACTTCATAAAAAATATCTCCATTTATGGCACTTTATGGAATCATCCTCCATCCATCACATCACATGTGACAGGGACTATAAAGGTTCAAGCAATATAGGACCACATACGACACCTACAAGAGGTTTTCAGGACAATTTAGTTATGACACAAAATAGGATGAAACAACAAGTAGATTAACATCGTAGTGAAAGGGAATTTGAAGTGGGG
Organism: Pinus taeda; assembly: GCA_000404065.3. Lineage (NCBI taxonomy): Eukaryota > Viridiplantae > Streptophyta > Pinopsida > Pinales > Pinaceae > Pinus > Pinus taeda. The sequence continues at coordinate 95,688 of APFE031535244.1, read as the reverse complement.
GGATTGGGTATTTGTGAGACTACAACCATATAAAGAGATGTCCCTCAAGTTGTTGAAAATGCAGCAAGAAAATCTAGTTGTGACTTTGCCTTGGTCAAACTAGTTTAAAATTGGAATTTCAATTTCAGCAGAATACTTGGAGGTAGTTAACTGAGGTGGCATGGCTCTTGTCACTCAGTTAACTCTGTAAATTCGAGTTGGAGACACTTGAGTTTAGTTCTACATGATTGATTGCTATTTCAGTTAACTTGAGTTATTATCAGTTTAACTAGTTCTAACTATCAGAAGAACTAGTGGAGGTCAAGTTGTGGGTGTATAACTTCAACCACATTGAGTGATCAACCAGTTGACTAATCAATCAACCCTAAATAATTGTTGCATACAAAGAATTCGAGCTACCCGGTTGACTTTGGAGTTCAAGGGCAATGTACTATCAATTGTAAACTAATCCAAGATGTACAGGTGTTGCATGCAGTCAGAAGATTGTCTTATATTAAATGCGCAATTTCGTGGTGTAAACTTCCTAAATAATAGGGACAATTTCCCAAGGAAATAGGAGCTTTGGAAGGCTTGAAATTGGCTAAGTGTTGGGCCAGGTTCAATCAGTCAAGAAAAGAGATAGTCTATACACATGTAAGGTGTGCTCAGGCTTGAGCAAGCATTGTATTTCTTCTCTATTCCCTGATTAATGCAATACAAATAGTGAGGGGTTTTTAGTAGTTGCTTTCCCCTAGATAAATCTTTGTGTATGTGTGATGTTTCCTTTTGCATGTAAATGATTGTTGTTTTATATGGTGAATTAACTTATGAATATGAGTAGAGTAGCTTCAAGTCTTGTGATTTCGTAAATTTCCTAAGCAGTTTTGAATCTGCACATTAATTTCTACATGGTATTAGAGTTGGAATCACTGTAAAGCATATATTTCAAAGTTGTCATTGCAGGAGGTTCAAGGTTGCAGATCAGGTTGCAGGTTTTCTTCAAGACTGAGAAGATGGATTTCAATGGACTAAGGCTCGAGTATACACTTGAGGGAATCTATATTTATGTTGCATGGAAGGACCCAATGGAGGTAGTAGTGGAGGATAATGTGTTGAAGGAATTCATTGATAGTGATATTACGAAACCAACAACAGTTGATGCTCAAAATCTAGCAGATTGGAAGAAGTGTGTTTCCAAGATGAGGAGGATCATATTGGAGGGAGTAGGAGACCATATTGTCTCTAATATCCACAGGAAAAAGACTTTGAATGCAATGTGGCAAGCATTGATAGATTTGTTCCAGAATAGTAGTGATCACATGAAATTAGCACTCAAGGACAAGCTTCGAAATACCAAGATGCAAAGGAATGAGACCATTCCATAGTACCTGAGTAAGTTCACACAGTGTCGTGATGAACTTGGTCAAGTTGGTGTTACTATAGCAGAGGATGATTTAGTGAGCCTAGCCCTTCTAGGTCTTCCCAAGAGCTGGCACAACTACCAAGATTCAGTGAACGGGAGGGAGAAGCTACCATTTGGGAATGCCTTTGGTCTGATTTGGTACAGGAGGAGATAAGGTGAAGCACTAGAGCCAGGACCTCATTCAAGGGTGAGGATAAGGATAATTGTGCCTTTACTGGAAAGGAAAAGAAAGGGAAAGGGAAGAAATCCCAATCCAAAGCAGAATCGAGTCAAGGGGGCAAGAAGAAATACTTGTCCAAAATCAAGTGCTTTCACTGTCATGAATTTGGGAACTATGCAATGAAGTGTCCACACAAGAAATCAAGCAAGAATACAGTGGGAGGAGAAGTGGGTGAAACCTTGGCTTCACATTTCAAACTTGATTTTTCCCTCATTGCAGGCATGGCAAACAAAGTGATGGGTAGTGTGTGGTATCTCGACAGTGATGCCTTGTTCCACATGACGGGCAACAAATAATTTTCCAGTGACTTGGAGGAGAAGGATCTCCAAATGCACATCGAGATGGGAGATGATGGAAGGTATAACATGACCGATATTAGTACATTTACTTTTCAGAGGGAGTCTGTCTCCCCTCTCAAGCTCAAGGATGTGATGTTTGTATTGGGTTTGAAGAAGAATCTAGTTTCTGTATCTGTGTTGGAGGACTGTGGCTATGATGCCATATTCAACAAAGGGAAGGATTTCCTAAGACATATGACCACGGGATAAGTGAAGCAGATTTGGTTTCGAGTGAAGAACTTCTACATATTAGATGGGGAAGACAGTGCAACATTAAGCACAAAAACAAAGAAGGTGCAGAGCCGAGATGTCAGCGAAATATGGCATAGAAGACTTGGCCATTTGCATTATGGCACTTTGAAGATCATGGAATAGATTTCCATAGGCCTCCCCAAAGGAGCACTAGAGCAGCGAGATACATGCAAAGGTTGTACATTAAGGAAGTACACAAAATCCACCTTAAATGATCAGGACAACTGAGCGCATGCAGCCCTTGAAAGGATCCACTTTGATGTCTATGGACCTTTCTTGACATCCTCCATTGCCAAGCACATGTATTATGTTATATTTGTAGATGATTTCTCATGAAAGTGTTGGATTTACTTCATGAAGAAGAAAGACCAAACATTCTCCAAATTTGTTGATTTTAAAGCACTTGTTGAGAAAGAGAATGGCAGGAAAGTGAAGGCTCTCAGGAGCGATAACGATGGTGAGTACGTGTCGAATGAGTTTAAAAAATTATGTGCAAAGGAAGGAATTCAACAGGAGTTTACAACACCCCATAACCCACAACAGAATGGGGTGGTTGAAAGGAAGAACATAAGTATTGTGGGAGCAACACGAGCAATGTTGCATGACCAAACCTACCTCTAAAATTATGGGGTGAAGCATGCAACACAAGGATCTATTTGTAGAACAAGAGTCCTCACAAGATTCTTGGCATAAGTACACCAAAAGAGTCTTTTTCAGGGAAGAAACCATATGTATCACACTTCAGGATCTTTAGATCATCAATGTACTCTCGTGTTTCCAAGGAAGCAAGGAAAAATCTAAAGTCAACAGTAGAGTTGGGCATATTTGTGGGGTACATAGATACACCTCACAACTATCGGGTGTACTTGCCATCCCTCAAGATGACAGTGGTCAGACGGGATGTAAAGTGTTACTAGGAGAAGGCAATGAGGTGTTCTCTTGAAAGGGAGCTTCAATTGCAACCTGATCAAGAGCTTTTGGCTCCAAAGGAAGAACCTCAGGAAGTTGTGGAGCAACCACAAGTAGAGGAGCAGAGAATAGAGACATCCACTCAAGCATAAACATCTAGAGAAGGAAGGAAGCCAACCAGGGAAGTTGACAGATTATTGTAGGATTCTAGAGAGAATGTGGGAGCACCCACATCATAGCATAGGCAAAGGAGGTCACTGAATCGGTACACTGGCTACATGGCTTTGATGAGTGCTCTTGTAGAGATAGATCCATCCTCAATCAAGGAATTTGCAGAGCAACCAATATGGGTTGATGCTATGGTAGAGTAATATGATTCCATTGTCAAAAACAATGTTTGGGAAGTGGTCCCACGACCAGCAGACAAATCAATGGTTGGTTTGAGGTGGATTTACAAGGTAAATCATGCAACAAACAGGAGCATAGAGAAACATAAAGCCAAATTTGTGGCCAAGGGGTTCACTTCGGTGTGGGGAATTTCCTATGAGGAGACCTTTGCTCCAGTAGCAAGGTACTCATCCATCGAGTCAATTCTAGCATTGTCAGCGCAAATGGGGGGGAAGATCCACCAGATAGATGTGAAGACAACAATCCTCAATGGAGATATTGAGGAGAAGGTTTATATTGAGCAACCAGAGGGGTTTGAGATCTTTGACAAAGATTCACAAGTGTGTAGACTCAAGCGAGCACTGTATGGACTCAAGCAGGCACCCTGTGCTTGGTATACCAGGATCGATAGCTATCTCACCAGTTTGGGCTTCACCAAAAGTGAAGCAGATGAAAACCTTTATAACATTGTGGTGGAAGGTAAATAATTGATTATTGTTTTATATGTCGATGAATTGATCCTTGCTGGTGATAAGAAACTAATCAGATCTGATAAGGAGGACCTTGCATGAGAGTTCAAGATGAAGGACATGGGCCTCATGTACTACTTTCTTGGTTTGGAGGTATGGCAAGGTGATGGGGAACTGTTTGTCTCTCTGGGAAAGCATTCCAATGAGATACTTTAGAGGTTCTACATGGACAAGTGCAAACTCATGGAGACTCCTCTAGTAGGAAACTAGAGGAAGGAGGATTCTACTTCAAGTGAAGTAGTAGAGGCTACTATTTAGAGGCAGCTTGTGGGTTCACTCATGAATTTAGTGAGCACACAACCGGACATGTGTTATGTCGTTAGCCAACTTAGTCAAGCAATAGTTAAGCTAACCAAACTGTATTGGAAGGCAGCAAAGCATGTGTTGATATAACTTAGAGGCACTACGCAGTTTGTTCTTTGGTACAAACAAACAAAGGGAGTGAAGTTGCAAGGCTTCATAGATGCAGATTGGGCGGTGAGTCCATCAAATAAGAAGAGCACTTCAGGAGGAATTTTCAGTGTTAGGTCAGCAACAGTTTCTTGGTACAATAGGAAGCAAATACCTATGGCACTCAACTGAGCAAAAGCATAGTACATGGCTGCAAGTTAATCATCATGTGAGGCTATCTAGATGAGAAAGATTCTTGTTGGGTTATTTGGTCAAAAGATGGATCCTATAGTGATTGAATGTGACAATCAGAGTTGTATCAAACTCTATGAGAATCCAGTATTTCATGATTGATCCAAGCATATCGACATTCGGTATCACCATTTGCGAGATTGTGTGCATAGGTAGATTATGTTGTTGCAGTACATTCTGGTAGATGAACAAGATGCAAATATTTTGACAAAGGTTTTGTCAAGAGGAAAATTCGAGTTCCATAGAAGTAGGATTGGGGCATCTGATAATCCCTTTCTCGCTGAGAGGGAGTGTTGAAAATGCAGTAAGAAAATCTAGTTATGACTTTGCCTTGGTCAAACTTGATTAAAATTAGAATTTCAATATCAGCAGAATACTTAGAAGTAGTTAATTGAGGTGAAATGGCTCTTGTCACTCAGTTAACTCAATAAATTCGAGTTAGAGACACTTGAGTTCAGATCTACATGATTGATTGCGAATTTTCAACAATCTATTTCAATTAATTTGAGTTATTATCAGTTTAACTAGTTTTAACTATTAGAAGAACTAATGGAGGTCAAGTTGTGGGTGTGTAACTTCAATCACAATGAGTGATCAACCACTTAATTGATCAATCAACCCAAAATAATTATTGCATGCAAAGAATTCGAGTTACCTAGTTGATATTGGAGTTCAAGGGAAGTGTATTATCAGTTGTAAACTAATCCAAGTTGTTCAGGTGGTGCATGTAGGCAGAGGATTGGCCTATGGTAATTGTGCAATTCCTTGGTGTAAAATTCATAAATAATAGGGGCAATTTCCTAAGGAAATAGTGCAAGGAAATAGGAGCTTGGGAAGACTTGAAATTGACTAAGTGTTGGGCGAGGTTCAGTCAGTCAGGTCGAGAGATAGTCTATACACTTGCAGGCTATGCTTAAGCTTGAGAAATCATTGTATTTCTGCTCTATTATCTGATTAATGCAATACATATAGTAAGGGGTTGTCAACAGTTACTTTCCCCTAGATAAATATCAGTGTATGCATGATGTTCCCTTTTGCATGTCAATGATTCTTTTTTTAGATGGTGAATTAACTTCCGCAAATGAGTAGAGTAGCTTCAAGTTTTGTGATTTAGTAGATTTCATGAGCAATTTTGAATCTACACATTAATTTCTACATAAGCAACAAAAGAAGAACAATAAATCAAGAACGAGATATCATGGCCCCTATAAGGTTTAAACACCCTATCATAGGTTTTAAACAAGTCCAATTTGATAATTGATGTAAGAACATGAAAAGCTTTAATTGAGTGTAAGCCTTCTTGAGCATTTCCTATTGCTTCATGCATAAGTCTACCCTTTAGAAATACAAATTATTCATAGGAAATGACATTAGACAGTAAGGGTTTGATTCTAATAACTATCACTTTGGAGATTATTTTGTAAATGTAAGTACATAGGGAAATAGGTTTGGAGTCATAAATTTAATTGGCTAATCCGCCTTAGGAATCAAGACCAAGAGGGTAGAATTAGGGCTTCTTGGCATCTTCATAGTCTCTCTAATATCCTCAACAAATCTTAGTAAATCATGTCTAAGAACATCAAAGAATTCAATAAAAAATATGCATTGCACCCTTGGGCGAGGGTTATTTTCCTTCTAAAACATATAGAGTACATATACTAGTTCCTCCTTAGGCATTGGTCTATAGAGGATATTATTTTATTTGTCATTAACAAATCTAGGAAAACATTAAGTATCTCCACTAAGTTTTCTCTATTGGATTCTTTAAATATCTTCTTAAATTGATGAACCCCCAAATTTTCCAACTCACAGGAACTCCAAACCTTGCTGCCATCCCTATTTGTTAATTTAAATCCCATATAGTATTGTTGTCCCTCGTGTGCCTAGAAAATTTTGAAAGTATTTGGTGTTCTAGTCACTAGTTTCAATCCATGAGGCTTGGCTCTTAATTCTCCATTATTTTCTTTTATTCAATGGAAGCTTGTTCTTTTTTTATTATAATCAAGCACTCCTTTCCAACATATCCTACCTAAAGTTTCCAATGAACTGTTTAGAGTAAACTAACTCAAGAATTTTCTTTATCTCTTTAAGTAAGAAATCCCTCCTTTTATATCTCTCACTTGCTCATTGGGTTGCTTTTTCTTTTACCAACCTTAATATAAAACCAAATTGAACATTAGTAGCTTCTCCTAGACCCTCCTCAAAATGCTTCCAATCATCCTTGATTAACCTCTAAAAATCCTCCTCTTCATGTTAATCGATATTATCTTTAAAAGGTGCTCCAAGTTTTTCTCCATCCTTACGTAGTAATATCCTGTAAAATTATTTAATTAAATTTCTTAGAAATTTTCTTGAGAAAAATATACCATGAATTTCTTTCCCGAAGGTATAATAAAGTTTCACAAGTTCACACGAATTACAAGAATAACTAAAAATTGCAAATTAAAAACCCAAAAATTAGAAAGAGATGTTGCAACTCAGAATAAACATGATAAATAACAACAAAAACTCAACCTTATTTTATTTAACATAGATTTGGGAAATAAACAACAAATATGATTCTAAGAACCTGTTAAACACCAGCATGATATATGTATGGTTGATAATGGTTTCTTTAATGTTATGCTCCTGTGAGAGATTTGATTAACCTCTCCTCATGATCTCCACATTAAACCCGAATGAGTGGATTTGATTTGATCCCTCCTAGTTGAGTGGCTAGGGTATGTGATCTCAATACCGAAGCCCCCTTGACTGGATTAGCTAGGATGGATTACTTACCACAAAAACTAACCCTATTTCATACACGTTCTCATCCAAACAAGATCCAAGAGCTCAACTCAATAACAAAACAATCATCCAAATATGAATGCCTAAGGAGTGAACTCTCATCTCCTTTAATAGTCATCAACTATCATAATACCATGGATGACTACCATGGGTCATCTGAATACCGTGGGTCTTTTTCTCTTCTTTTATTAAAGTTAATTATAATATTAATTTTCCTTAGTCACTTTTTAGTTAATTAAGTTCCAGATATTACATCATTACTTTTTAATCAGTAGCCTATGGGAATGGCTAGGCTACTGAGTTAGTCTTTGTTCCCAATGCACAGAGAAAAAGGGACATTATAGTCCTCCCTTCTTGAAATCGCTTGAAACCAAGCAATTATAATCTCAATACCATGATCTCAAATGAATATTAAGAGTCCATATTGCATCATTGAAATGGAATCCATACTCTGCATGCCAAGACTAATTCCTAGATCCCAAATGAATCTGAAGAAGGCTCTACTAAACTCATGTTGCATTAATAGGAAATTATCGATTCTTGCACCTCCTGCTTTCTAGTTGTGCTCCCCTACTTGGTCAAGCCTTTCCATATGAGGGAGTAATCCACCTGGATCCCACTACCAAATAAGGAACCTATCATCCTCAATGCCTGAACACTCCAACTACGTTGTACCCTTGGTTAAAAGTAACCTCCTATAAATTTTCCATTTGATAGGGTACCAACTCATAATCTCCCTCTAGTCTAGCTGTTGGGGACCTTTATCATAGTAGATGCCAACTATTACCATAATACCTATGGAGTCCATGACTTCCTTGAGAGTGTCTCTCCAACCAATCATCAATAATCCTTGAAACATATCACCGTGTTGATGCCGCACTACTATGATTATAATTGGGATATCTATATTCCAAGGTTTTATCTCCCAATTACATATCTTGATGTACTTTCCATCTTGATCAAACAACCTATATGCTTGGATTCTTGCTTCCTTGTACCATCGATCCATCCCATGCTTATGTGTCATCACCTTCTCTCTATGTGGGTTGATGTAACAACCCTGGTGAAAAGTTCATGTAATAAAAGTTAATAAAGGCAAAATAAGACCACGGTTTAGGGACAATCATTCCAAGCTGAATATTGGGCAAACATATCCTAGTGGGCATCACTAGATGTGTGTTTTTGGCTAAGTAAATTGGCAAAGGCTAAGGCAAAGGAATTAAAAGGAAAAAAGGCATTGTTAACACATTTATTTATGAAAATAAAGGAAATTAGGAGAAAAGGAAGGTAAAAGGTCACAGGTTGCATCTGAGGAGGAAATTGAAGGAAAATAAAGGAAAATGAAGAAATTAGAGGCCTCATGCATAAAAAGGCTTTTGAGGATCAGTTCATGGCTTTTGTCAAGTTCAAGTTTGGAGCTCTCTCATTATTCTATATCTCTCTCTCTCTCTCACTCTCTTGGTCACTTAGAGTTTCTTGGTGCACTCTAGTTTTGGAGCAAAGGAAGGAAAAGCAAGCAAGGATCAAGGAAAGGAAAGAATGATCAAGCAACTTTAGACATGCATGGCTTTTCATGTTAGTGTATGGTTCTCTTGTTATCGGTGGCATGGTCCTGTCGGGTTATGACAATGGATTTCAACCTAGCCTAGCCTTTTTCCATATGCTATGGTATGTTGGGATGTTTATTTCGGTTTGGAAACTTTGGTTTGTTGGATGGATTCCAGAATTCGAGATGGAGGTGGACTCCAGGTTCATTCCCAATGGCGTAGGAATCCCTTGATCGGTTTTGGCGAGATACATGGTAAAGCCTGAGGGAGCAATCTCAGTTTAGGGCTTATTGATCTGGGTTTGGATTGTGGTAAAGCTCGAGAGACAATGACACATAAAATTCCTCAAGCATAGTGATGGATTCTGGAAGGCATTCCAAGTTCTGTTCAGTTGTGATCGGAGCATCGATTTTGGTGTGATCACAGTTTGGTGAGGGCTGAGGTGGTTTAACCTATGGATTCCCTTATTTGTTCTTGGATTGGTTGTTCTATGAGATCCCACATTCATGCTTGGAATATGGTACGGGGGTGATTGGTTGAAAGAGAGATTTGGTTCAACCATGTCTATGGTTGGGTGGTACATGGAAGTCCCGAACCTGGTCAAATTTGTCTATGATTAATAAAATCTAAGTTCTCTTACTTTTGCACTGATTTATGTATGGATTTAATAGTTGTCATATCTCTACTATTTGCATGGTTTAAAGTTGGTTATAAGCATGGTTATGTGACTGGTTTATGTCATGGTTATTTAATGTATTTACTTGTAACTGTTAAATGCATGGATGCAAGACCTAATTGATGATCTAGTAGCTTAATGGAGAAGGAGGTGATCCTTCTGATGATGTTTCATAAGTTGTTTAAGTTATTTATACTTTGTCTTGTATCCTAGACCTGTAGGTTGCATTGATGTCAAGTGTTTGATAGAATGTCTATCCCAGTTGGGGATGCTCAGGCCTAGTCCTCAGGGTGGTTTTTGATTGATCAACATTTTTATCATGTTTTTAATGATATCTGATAGTTACAACAAGTTATGGGCAAAGGCTAAGATTCTGGGATAGAAAAGTAGCTCAAATCCCAAATTCGCTGGCACAAAACTGGCAATTGTAGACCACAGTCGTTGGCAGGTAGGCCTGTGAGAGTGACTTTGAGTTTTTGGTTGCTCCCTTGCCCATAGCATGAGAGTGACTGAGGAATAAGAGCTGCAGAATAATAGTGGGATGCAGGAATAGGATGTTTGAGTGGCTGACTTATCTCATGAGGGGTTTGTTGATGATGTTGGATGACTATATGTGATGTTCCATCGATTTCACTTCCTTGAGGTCACCTAGGAGGTTGAATCTGATTGTAGTAGCATCTCTTCTCATGTTTACCCTGGTTGGCATGGTTACTTTGGCTAGACCTGGGAGGAGGTGTTATAGATTGGTATCAGAGCATGGTTGCGCTCTCTTTGGGTCATGTATGGTGCTAGAGATATGGTGAATGGGTTGGTCATGCATGCATGTCAATTGTTTGTGTGGCTCTTACACTAACATTCCATGTGCTTATTGCAATGCATCATAAGTATCATGGTAGAAGTAAGGTTATCACGAGTAACTTGATGTGGTTTTGTGGGATGCATTATGAGAAGTATATGACTGGTTGCATATTGTTACATGTCAATTATATGTTTCCTACTTACATTCTTGTACGTTTGATTACACGTATCAGTCTTGTAGGTTGGTTACAAGAATTGATCTCTTATGCTTGACTACATGCATTCATGCGTATGTGTAGTTGATTAGGCATTGCTTATGCTTGTTGGCAATTGCATGTGGAAATGTTTATGATGGAGTAATGGTTATTGTCATGCATGAGGTCATGGTTTGTGTTGTTGATATGGCCTTGCATTGATGTCTAGACCCTAGTAGTATGATGGTTATGTGTTGATGCACTTATTGATATATGTCTCTATGTTATTATGGTTATGTTGTACATGCATCATGCTGATTTGATGATCTTGCAGACAAGGTATCCTCCTTGAGTATGCTAAGGTATGTTGATTTATGGTGATTTGGTTTAACTGACATAGTATGCTTTGTAGGAAAGAGATCAGATGGCTGCAAGGTGGTAGACTACATAATATATCCCTATGAATTAGATGGGCAGCATGGTGTGGGGCACTCTTCTGACTTAGTAGACATCTTGTAAAGCCCGAAGGAAGAAATAAGGAGTTGCAAAGCAAACAATGACAAAAGCATGCAGGCACAAGAGAAACAAGCAAAGGTGGATGCGATATTACTTTAGAGTTTCTCATATTTGCAGTGACAAGGACTTCTACAGATCAAACATGGGCAGGAGGATAGAAATAATGGGGCATACGACAGTAGGTATCATAGTAGACACAAGTCAGATAGATCTGACATTATCAAAGATGGTAGGATGTTGGACAATCCGCATAGGAGAGATACTAGACACAGGTATTACTCTAGTTCTGGTTCTGATAGACATCATGATTGTCATCATTATCATCTGTACAGGAGGAATGATAGGGGATATTTTCTGAATGAGTTCAAGAAGGAAAAGCCACCTACCTTTGATGGAGACATGAAGAAATCACAGGATGCAAAGGCTTGGTTGCTTGGCATGTGGAAATTATTTAGATTGCATGATTACTCAGAAAACATGAAAACAAGGAAAGCCCTTTTCAGTCTCAAAGGTAAAGTGGATATTTAGTGGGAAGACATGAAGAATGTCAAGGACATACATTAGGATGAGTTGACATAGCATGCATTTGAAAGGCTCTTCAAGAAGAAGTACTTGTATGAGAGGTATTATGATGATAGAGCTAAGGAGTTTTATGAGTTGCGGATGGGTTCTATGATAGATGAGAAGTATACTAGCATATTTTTGGAGCTGTTGAGATTTGTGCCTTGTCTCAGATAGGAGAAGGCCAAGGTTCAGAGATTCATCAATGGATTTCTAGTTACATACAGAGACCATATTAAGTTCAATGAGCCTGGATCGTTGGAGGAGGCCATCCGAAAGTTGAAGCATTGTTATGAGTAGTCAAAGCGCAAAGTTGAGTCAAAACATGACCTGAAAAGAAACGACAAGGATAAAGGAAAATGGCCACCAAAGTGAGGAAGACCTCAAGATGAAAGTGAGAAAGATAATGCAGTTCATTACAAGAAATTCAATACAACTGAGTAGGGACATGGAGAGTAGCGGGCTAGAGGTGGTGGTACGGAACCATTATAGTGTTGGATATGTGGTAAGGATCATCGTAAGAGGGATTTTCCGCAATATCAGACTAGTGGTAGACCCTAGATTTACAGTGCTCAAGAAGTGCATACAGTTGGTGATGTTGGTAAAAAGTGGACAACAGGCAGGCAGATCATCAAGCATCAATCATTAAGATGGATGGTAAGCTTTGTGATCAAGTTGTTTCTATTTTGATTGATCCTAGATCTAACTATAGTTATATTCATCCTGACCTGGTGGATAAGTGTGGCTTGAGAAAAGAAGTGCATGTAGAATCTTGGTTGGTACAGTTGGCTACAGGTACAAACAAGCAAGTTCACCATTGAGTAAGAGCTTGTGCATTTGAGTTAAATGGTATGCCTGCAACAACACATTTGAATGTACTACCATTGAGATCATATAATATGCTTTTGGGTAGGGATTTGCTATACCTTCATAGAACCAAAGTGGATTGCTTTGACAAGGCCCTTGAGTGTGTGGATGATAGTGGGGAAAATAGGACCTTGCAGGGAAAGAAGAAGCCTACATCAATGAGGATGGTTACTTCTATGCAGGTAAGCATAGTTGCATAAAAGGTTGTGTGATGTTTGCAGTACACATTTCCAGTGACAAGGGTAAGGAAGTTGAGGATGTTGATGTGTTGAGCAAGTGCCCAATATTGCAGCAGTTTCGGAATGTATTCCCTAAGGACATTTTAGAGTTGCCACCTCATAGGGAGGTATACTTTTCTATTGAGTTAGTGCGAGGGGAAACTCCAGCATCGAAAGCACCTTATAGGATGAGCACACCTGACTTGGTAGAGTTGAAGTTGCAGCTAAAGGAAATGTTGGACAAAGGATACATCCAACCCAGTGTATCACCTTAGGGTGAACCAGTGTTGTTCGTAAAGAAGAAAGATGGTACTCTTATATTGTGCATTGATTACAGGCGATTGAATTATAATGATCAAGAACATGTACCCTTTGTCGAGGATTGATTATTTGTTTGATCAACTAAAGGAAGCAAATATGTTCTTTAAGATATACTTGAGATCGGGATACCATCAGGTATGCATCAAGGAAGAGGATATCTTCAAGACTACATTTAGGACCAGGTATGGGAATTATGAGTTTGTTGTTGTTCCATTTGGCTTAACTAATGCTCCAACCACAGTCATGTGTTTGATGAATAGCGTGTTGCGTCCTTATTTGGACAAGTTTGTTATTGTATTCATTGATGACATACTGGTATATTCTAAGAATGAGGAGGACCATGTCGAACATTTATCAATAGTGTTGAGATTGCTAAGAGAGAATCAATTATATGATAAGCTTAGCAAGTGTAGCTTCTTTCAAACTGAGGTACATTACTTGGGACATGTTGTCTCCAAGGAAGACATAGTAGTAGACCCGGAAAAGATAAGGGCCATCATGGAATGGGCAGCTCCTAAGAATGTAGATGAGGTGAGATCATTTATGGGATTGGCAGGTTACTACAGGAGGTTCATCAAGAACTTCTCACGCATCACATATCCTATCACATCATTGCAGCGGAAAGGTAAGAGGTTTGAATGGACGACGGAATGTGAGGATAGTTTTGAACAACTTAAGTAGTTGTTCACACACGCACTAGTGCTAAAGATTGTGGATCGAGACTAGGAGTTTGTTGTGTATAAAAATGCTTGCAAAAGGGGACTTGGTGGAGTTCTCATGCAGGAAGGACATGTAGTGTTCTATGAGTCATGGAAATCGAATGAGAAAAACTATCTGATGCATGATCTTGAGCTATAGAGATTATACATGCATTGAATATGTGGAGACATTATCTTCTAGGCAGGAAGTTTACATTGATGAGTGATCACAGTGGGTTGAGGTATTTGTTTGACCATCCGGATATAAATTCCAGGCAAGATAGATGGTTGGCCACCTTTAGTGAGTTTGACTTTGAGATCAAATATATCAAAGGGAAAGAGAACCGGGTTGCAGATGCTCTTATCAGAAAGGTACAAGTAAATCATATAAAAATTATAAACTCTTATGGGACAGAGTTACAAGATAGGATTTTGCAAGCAAGACAGCGGGATGAAAAATACATGGAGATTATGCACAGGTTACAACAGAGCACAGGTACATGTATAGGAGCAAGTACAGGTACAAGTGATCAGGATGTAAACTATCATGTCACGACATATGGCTTGTTGAGGTTTCGAGACAAGATCAATGTGTCGAATTGTAGTGAGCTCAAGAAGCTTATCTTGAGGGAGTTTCATGTGAAACCATATTCAAGTCATCCAATATATCAAAAGACAATGACGACAATAAAAAAGATTTCTATTATTGGTCGAATCTGAAGAAAGAAGTGTCTGAGTTTGTGGCTAGATGCTTAGATTGTCAGCAGGTAAAGGCAGAGTGCAAGAATCTAGGCGATCGACAACAACCTATAGTGATTCCGAAATGGAAATGGGAGGTCATTTCCATGGATTTCATCATAGGTATTCCGAGGATAGTGAAGAAACATGATTCTATTATGGTCGTGGTTGACAGGTTGAGCAAGGCAACTCACTTCATTTCGGTGAATACTACATATTCAACTACTGAGGTGGCACAGATGTTCATCAGGGAGATAGTGAGACTACATGGTGTTCCAAATAATATTGTGTCAAATAGGGATGCAAATTTCACTTCCAAGTTTTGGAAGGAGCTATTTGCAGGCTCGAGTACAGAGTTGCCCTTTAGCACAACTTATCATCCACAAATAGTTGGTCAGATAGAGAGTGTCAACAAGATCTTGGAAGATATCATGAGGATGTATGTGATGCACCAACAGAAGAAGTGGGAAGATTATCTACCATTGGTTGAGTTCACGTACAACAATGGTTATCGAGAGCCATTAAGGATGAGTCCTTTCGAGGCATTGTATGGGCAGAGTTGTAACACTCCCATAAACTGGAGTGATCTAGTGAACAAGGTACTTATTGGATCATATATGTTGATAGACATGGAGTAGGAGATGCAGGTTATAAACAAGAATCTCAAGGCAGGATAGGATAGACATAAGAGTTATGCAGATCAACACAGGGTGTTCAAAGAGTTTCAAGTTGGGGAGCATGTGTATTTGTGCATCAAGCCCAAGAAAATCTCTTTGAGGATTAGTTCATGTGCCAAGTTGGCACCACGGTATATTGGGCCTTTTGAGATCCTTGAGAGGATTGGATCAGTGGCATATCGACTTGCACTGCCTCCAATAGTGAAAGTCCATGATGTTTTCTATATTTCATTGCTTAAGAAGTATATAAAGGATGTTGATCATGTTATTGATTGGTCTGTATTGCAGGTGGAGCAAGAAGGAGAGTTCCAGCTGGAGCCTCAGTGCATATTGTAGTGGAAACATCTCATGCTCAGGAACAAAGTCATAGAGCAAGTTAACGTGTAATGGAATCACTTTGGGCTTGAAGAAGCTACATGGGAGATGGCGGATCAGATGTGGGCCCTATACCCTTCATTGTTTGTCTGTTGAGGCAAAGAAGTTTTGGTTGATGTTTGGCATATGTGTTGCTCATGATTTGATATTTGTATATGTATATGTATATGGATGTAAATACCGCCATGAAATAAGTTATAAAGCTCCAATAAGTGGTATGGGTGTCATGTTATTATGGTTTTTATATTGTCATGTTGTCATGATGTTTTTCTTTTGAGAAGGTTCTTCATTCTAAATACTGCAGCGAGCTAAGTTATAAAGCTCCATAGATAGTATGTTTTCTTTTCAGCGGTTTTGTTGAGGTCTTGGTGTGTTTTAATTCTGAGGATGATGTTCCCCAAGGGGGAGGGTTCTGTAACTGCCCTGGTGAAAATTTAATAACGAAAAAATAAGGGACACTTATTCCAAGCTGAATGTTAGGAAAATATATCCTAGTGGGTATCACTGGATGTGTGTTTTGGCTAGGGAAACTGACAAAGGCGAAGGCAAAGGCATTAAAAGGAAAAGAAGGCATTTTTAACACATTTATTTATAAAAATAAAGGAAATTAGGAGGAAACGAAGGTAAAAGGTCACATGTTGCATGTGAGGAGGAAATTGAAGGAAAATAACAGAAAATTTATTAGAGGCCTCGCGCATAAAAAGGTTTTTGAGGATCAGTTCATGGCTTTTGTCAAGTTCAAGTTTGGAGCTCTCTCATTATTCTCTCTCTCTCTCTCGCTCTCTTGGTCACTTAAAGTCTCTTGGTGCACTCTATTTTTGGAGCAAAGGAAGGAAAAGCAAGCAAAGGAGAGGAAAGAAAGCAAGGATCAAGGAAAGGAAAGAAGGATCAAGCAGCTTCAATAGGAATACTTGCAGGTAACCTTTTGCATGTGTGATTTCCTAGCTGGTTTGGACATGTATGGATTTGCATGTTGGTGTATGGTTTTCTTGTTGTTGATGGCATGGTCTTGCTAGGTTATGATAATGGATTTTAACCTAGCCTAACCTTTTTTCGGATGCCATGGTATGTCGAGATGTTTATTTCAGTTTGGAAAACAATGGTTTTTCCAGATGGATTTCGGAATCCAGGGCAGAGGTGGTCTCATGGTTCATTCCCGAAGGCCTAGGAATCTCTTGACCGGTTTTGGTGGGATACACGGTAAATCTTGAAGGAGCAGTCTCGGTTTAGGGCCTACTGATCCGGGTTTGGATTGCAGTAAAGCCTAAGAGACAAGGAGACAAAAAATTCCTCGAGGATAGTGATGGATTCTGGATGGAATTCCAAGTTTTGTTCGGTTATGATCGGAGAACTGGTTTTGGTGTGATCACGGTTTGGTGAGGTTGGAGGTGGTTAAAAATATGGATTCCCTTGGTTGTTCTATGAGATCCCACATTCATGCTTGGAATATGGCATAGGGGTGATTGGATGAAAGAGAGATTTGGTTCAACCATGTCTATGGTCGGGTGGTACGTGGAAGTCTCGAACCTGGTTGGATTTGCCTATGATTAATAAAAGCTAAGTTCTGTTACTTTTTCACTGATTTATATATGGCTTTAATGGTTGTCATATCTCTACTATTTACATGGTTTAATGTTGGTTATAAGCATGGTTATGTGACTGGTTTATGTCATGGTTATTTAATGTATTTACTTGTAAATATTAAATGGATGGATGCAAGACCTAATTGATGATCTAGTAGCTTGATGGACAAGGAAGTGATCCTTTTGATGATGTTTCATAAGTTGTTTCAGTCATTTATACTCTGTCTTGTATCCTAGACCTGTAGGTTGCATTCATGCCAAGTGTTTGACAGAATGTCAGTCTCGGTTAGGGATGCTCAGGCCTAGTCCCGAGGGTGATTTTTTATTAATCAACATTATTATCATGTTTTTAATGATCTCTGAAAGTTAAAAAAAGTTATGGGCAGAGGCTAGGATTATGGGCTAGAAAGTGGCTCAAATCCTGAAGTCGTTGGCACAAAACTAGCAATTCTGGACCACAGTCACTGGTAGGTAGGCCTGTGAAAGCGACTTTGAGTTGTTAGTCACTCCCTTGCCCATACCATGAGAGCGATTGAGGGCTAAGAGCTACAGAATAGCAGTGTGACCCAAAGACAGGCTGTTTGAGTGACTGACTTGTCTCCTGAGGGGTCTGTTGATGATGTTGGATGATAGTATGTGATGTTCCTTTGATTTCACTTCCTTAAAGTCACCTAGGAGGTCGAATCTGATTGTAGTAGCATCTCTCCTCATGTTTACCCCGGTTGGCATGGCTACTTTGGGTAGACCTGGGAGGGGGTGTTATAGTTGAGCAATAATGTGCAAGGTTGCTTATTACTCACATCTCTACTCCCCTGCAATTGTGAACTCAATGAGCTGTAAGCCTTGGTTATGTACTTCTGAATAGGGTCATTGTACATCTTACCTCCTGCTCTTGCGAAAAGCAACTCAGATCATGTTTTTGTTGTTGCTTATCAGGAATTTTATCTTCTCCTCAATACTATGAAGCTTGACAGTTGTCCTTGCACTCTTGATCCTGCATTCTTCAAACTCATTAACCTTCTTTAATGTTGTTCTTTTTAACCTCTTTACTTTCTCCTTCATTGCTAAGAGGCATTCCGTAGGAATATTAATCTTTCCTTTAATGTGCTCCTAGGGGCTATCATATAGAAGCCCTATAACCACTATGGATGTCCTCATATCCACTTTCATTTCATTGAAGGTTGACCCATAAAGTGGATACTCAACCATCTCACCAAATACTATCATTTGAGCCTTTGATGAGTTCCCCAGAAGATATGATTCATGATCCTTTCGCTGCAAACTATATCTCCTTTCAAGCCCCTACGAATCAGTATGTTTGTCATACTTGTTTAACTTACCTGCCAAATCTTGAGTGTCAATACTTTTATCATCCTCTTATGCCATGGCATATGCAGATGACAAGGAAAGTGCTTCACCAACTCTTTACTTTTCTACCAGTTCCTCATTAGCTGACATGGTTTCTTCTCGAGGTATGGCATTGACTCCATGATTCATGGTCCCACTTGCTCCTTTGTCCTTAACACCATTTGATTGCAAGAAATCCTTTCCTTTACCACTTCCATCCCAACGACCAATTATCCTCCTTTCCTATTGTGTTTGGATGATTTTACTTCCTTCCTTTTTGGTTCTCACCCTTGTTGGCCTATCATGTGGCTGCAAAACCATTGAATTTATCCCTTTCATTCAACTACCTTTTGAACCATTTAAAGTTAATCTCAACAATATTTATGAGAATTTATGAGTGGCAGGTGAAATAACCAGCTCTTTCCTCTAAATAGCCAACACCTTTGATTGTAATTGCTTGCAAATGGCACCATCCTCACCTAAAATAAAAACAAAATTCTTTGCATGCTAGTTTTTACAGTATCTGAATGATATTTTCTGATATAGGTGAATAACCGACGAAGTATTTGAAAAATCAAACCACTACAATATAGATTGATCATAATGGCACACATTTCGGTTCTGGCCACCATATCCAAGACCTTGAGTTTCTTACCAAAGGTAAGGTTCTTTATATCATGCAATCCTTGGAAACCCTCCACAATCAGTTGTAACACCCTTCTTAGAATGCCATTGTTGTAGGTGGGAATAGAAGAAATTATCCTTATGATCTCGAGAAGGCGAAAAGGAAATGTAGTTCTTACCTAATTACAAGGACGTTCCATAAACTTGTGCTAGATCAAGGCAAGCATTGATGGCTTCACTACCCAACTTAATAACCTCCAAACAAATTAGGCTACTTTGGACAAGCATGTGTCTAAGTGCTCCAATCTAGGGAGGACATCCCTTGTCTTCATAAACTTCAAATTTGACCCCAATATGAATAACCAATTTCCTACTTTCTCATTTTTTTTGTAGATCCCTCGGTTTCTTGTGCTGAAGAGTAATATGGATTCCTTTGGAGAAGGATTTACCAATATTTCTTGTTCTTTTATCCATAAGAACATCACCCTACAAGGAACCAATTTATGTACTCTTGAGCTATTGTTTCCCTGTAGCAAAAATATTTATGGCATTTGTGATGCCTTCTAAGGCCTGCTTCCATCTATCATCCATGAGAAAATTTTAAAATTCCACCTTTACAAACAATCAACATGTCAATCCCTTGAATGTAAATTATTACAAATATCAATGGTTTGTTGCTACAAGATTTCATACATAATGCTTATTTCAATAACTACCCTTAGCTTGATGCCTCCTTGTTTTGGTCCTCAGTGATGGCTTGAACTACTGTAGAAGAGACCTTGTCATATTTTATCAATTTCAACACTCTAATAAGATTATGACCTTTCCATAAATATCAAGAATTGATGTCTTCACTTTCAAGAAGGACCAAATCCTTGATTTTATTCTATAGATTTGCCACCTCCAAATACCAACCTATTATTCAGGATGTGATAGAAATATACATAGTGAAATATATGCCAAAAAGAAAGCACACCTTAGAGATAACACCCATGAGCTTTAAACAAGAGCCTGAATCCACTATGAGGGTACATATTTATATGCCTACAACCATAATCCTTAGGTTTCTAACTCTATTAAGTTCCACAAAGAAACATTTACATAGTAACAAATTCCAAACCATGCATTGTGGCCTTTGGTAGGAGTGATTAGTAACATTGTGCCTATTTATTCATTTTGCAATTGGTGAAATGATTTCTTTTAATGATGTTCTACATTGTTTCAAATCAAATCTCTTCTGTGAATCTCTGGCCATAATTGAATTCATCACAACCTGCCAGAAATAATTTGGAACCAAATCCTTGCTTCCACACTACATTCTAGATAAAACTGATAGATTTCTTTGAATATTATGCAAATATTTTTGCACATCTTGATACTCTAGTTCGACTGCAGAGTTATCAAAAGGAATATAATAGTGTAACAATGAATCTGGCTAATGCAATTTTACACTTCATGAGAAATTTGACAGTCCATCTGGTGAGTAAGTCCACTCATTTTTGGCCCTGGAGCTACCTTCACTGGATAATTAAGCAAGTTACCCTTACCGAACCAATCAAACACTCAAAAAATTGACTTTGTATTGCACTCTAGATCATGAGACGGGCAACATTGGGTCCTCTACTAATGATAATATAACCACCATATCAGCTCCCCATAATCTGCTACATAACACGCTAAAAAACTCGACAACAAATGTTGGTCACATGGACTCATTCTTATGTTAGGAAATGATTTTAAATATTTGGCTCCCTTCCACAATTATAAATATTAGCCTTTAGTTTCACTATGTCAATGTGGCTCGGTGGACAATTTGGCTCATAACTAAAATTCATAGTCAACCTCCAATTGCCACTATGTTAAGCTATAATTCTTGCCTCCGATGTCAACATGTTATGTGGATTGGCCCATAGGGTATGGTTCTCAGCCCTCTCTATCACGATATTACATGGATCAACTTGCAACTATGATTCTCAAACCCCGTTGTTAATGCATCATGTGGATCGACCCGCAACTATGATTCTCGACCCTTGTTGTCACTGTGTGGATCAACCACACATCTATAAGATTTCTTCATTCTCATATTGGACTGAATAACTGAAACATAGATGCACTTATGTGCTATGGTGTATCCATTTTTATCTTGACCAAGAGACTTGATATGACTCAACTCCACTCATTGTGCCAAGTAACGCGTCTCCTCGGTCCTTGGTACATAATTCAGATTACTTGTCCATGAATTGTTGGGTGGTGTGTCCCTTCAACTAGAGAATTTGGCCCATCACTAATGTTGAATGATCCATAATAATTCAAATTAGATCGTTACTTGTTGCATGTGTCATTACCTACTCAAATATCCTTATAAACTCCACAATAGGAATTGGCCCCCACGATCCTCGTTTATTTGTTGAGCAACTTATTTCTTCACGTGTTTGATTCACGACCTATACCAACTTTTTCCATGTGGATGTGACAATTCATATCTAATATATATGTTGCATTAGAGGAACTATGGTTCCACCCCTAGATAGCACACAGTGAAAATAAAACGACATGGTAAAAAAAATTGCACCAGTGATACAAGGGATGATTCACTCCTTCAAGCCATGTAGCAATTTGTACCAACTAGGCACTGGTATAATTCGCACCAACAACTCTTGCTAATTTGACATAGAGATGCAATTTCTAATATCTAATTGATGACCTTGACTTCCTAGACCCATCTGGAAATTCACACTAGTGTAATTGATCCAAGTGGATATTCATGACCACCCACCTATTCCACCCAGCTCACAACACAATTTCCTATTTTTCAACATCGTTTCCTATTTTGGCAATTTTCAGGTCTTGAACTTCCAAAGTCATTTTGAGACCCTAGACGTAGTTTTTTGGGGACATGGGAAAACATGAGCCTTTGAATAACATTTGAAGTTGAAAGTTGTTCTCCTCTGATAGAATTTTCTAATGGGATATCGTGCACGCCAAATAAAGATCATATGCCAAAGTTACGACCACAAAAAGTTGACATTCCAACTTACCCAATCAAGGCCCATAAGCCTTTGGCGCTTCATGTCTCAGGGTTAAGGTTTTAGATGTTTGGGGTTTCTTATTGTTTCTTCATGATAAAAAGGCCCCTAAGCCTCATTTTAATAGAGTAGAGGAAGTCGGATAGCCGTCACATCTCTTCTCAGAGATAAGCTACCACCATTCGAGTTATTTTTCCTTTATTCTACTTGCAAATAGTTTCAACATTTATATTTATTATGAAGTTCAGTTTCACTATATCTTTGTGTTTTATTTAAATCTATGTTTTATTTCATTCCCTTCTTAAATTCGGATAAGTAGTCCTTGATCTCGGTTGCACACTTGATTTCATGTCGACAAGTAATTCATACGAGCTCCTCCAATGTACTCAACCTTTGATGAATGTAATAATTCGGGCAGGTAATTCAACCCAATATTCTTGCCTTAATATGTTCACCCTAATAGGAAAAAATCTTGTTAGGGTTTCACGCTAGGGTTTCTTGCCTTTAAAAATAACTTGCTTGCATCCAAAGAATTCGGCTACGGTAAATCAATTTGACCCTTCAAATATTTTGCCACAATCCTACTGGAATATTTCTCAATTAAAATACACCAGCCTGGCAGGAAAACCTAGCTCTGATACCACTATAATATCCCATAAAATTATTTAACTAAATTTACCAGAAATTTGCTTTAGAAATATACACCATGAATATCTTTCCTGAAGAGAATAAAAGTGCACAATTTCACATAATAGAATTACTAGCACAAATAAAAATTGCATATGTAAAACCCAAAAATTAGAAAGAGGTGTTGCAACTCAAAATAAGCATGAGAAATAACATCAAAAACTCAACTTATTTTATTAAACATGGATTTGGGAAATACATGCCAAATATGATTCTGAGAGCTTAAACACCAACAAGATATATGTATGGTTGATAATGGATCCTCCAATGTTATGCTCTTGTGGGAGATCTAAATGACCTCTCCTCATGATTTTCACGTTAAACACCTATGAGTGGATCTAATTTGATCCCTCCTCTTTGAGTGGTTAGGGTATATGATCTCAATATTGAAGCTCCCTTGACTGGATCAACTAGGGTGGATTACTTACCACTGGAACTAACTCTCTTCCTACGGGTTCTCACCCAAACAAGACCCAAGATCTCAAATCAGCAACAAAACAATCATCCAAATATGCACGCCTAAGGAATGAGCTCTCATCTCCTTTAATAGTCATGGACTATCAGAATACCATGGGTGAATACTAAGTGCCATCAAAATACCATGGGCCTTTTTTCTTCTTTCATTAAAGTGACTTATAATATTTTTTCCTTAGCCACTTTTTAATTAATTAAGTTTGAGATATTACATCATTACTTTTAAATTAGCATCCTATGGGAATGGCTAGGCTACCGAGTTAGTCTATGTTCCCAATGCTCACAAGGGACATTACAATAGTTCAAGTACAATAGTAAAGTGATATGAACTTATAACCCTACCAACCCAACTTCTATATCTTTCCACCTTCTACAGAAGGGCATTGTGCGCAAGAAACCAATCTAGCCTTTTAGCTACCCCTCAAGGACCAAATCTATCATTACGCCATGTTAGATGAATTTGGGTTGACTCTATATCTACCCAACCCACCAATTCAAAATTTTCAACAAAAAAAGAAGCTACTCTATCTTCCCGAGCATTGATACCCCAAATGTCATCCATGTTCAAAGTTAAATTTAGATCCCCCCAATAATAAATTATCCACCTACAAATAATTAATGAAATCTAATTGTGTTATAGTAATTGTATACCCTCATAGGGTCTATGCACATTGAGAAAGGTTAGGGAGTTGCCCAAACTCTTGATATATACAATTGTATAAAGTCCTCAGCATACAACAAACGTATTGGCTAATCTAAGATTATTATTAAACCTAGTAATTATGCCACCAGAGAAGCCATCTAATCCAAACTATTGAAATCCCAACCGCCAAACCTATTCTTCAACTTAAGAACCAAAGGATCGCCTTTCCCATAATTTATTAAGTCATAATAACATCAGGATTCTCCAACTCCATCAACCATTTGAGAGAGAGTTTTTTATGATATTAACATATATTATTTTCATGGAGGAAGCACCTTAGGCATAGTTCCTACTCTGAGAACCCCTGGAATGAGTTTTTGTTTACCATGTTAAACTTCCTTGGTTGCTTTCTCTTGAACATGTTCTAGTGTCAATTTGCAACCTACTTTAAAAGTGTGTGACATCTTTATTTGGTCTTATCTCATTCATTAGAGACTATTTTATTTTAATTATGAACCCTCTCCCCCACACCTCACCAATAATAATTAATGGGAGAACTGTGATTATTCACACAAGGAGGAACATGGGTTTGTTTAAGGGAAGGGTGATAATGTCTCATAATAATTAAAGTTGTCACCTTCTATAACCAAATGAAGGACTAGAATTTTAAATCTCAAGTATTTTATGCAATAATGATCAAAACACTTAGAATTTTGGCTGCATTTAGATTTGGTAGGACTTTTAGAGTCTAAGATAAGCAAGTGGGAGGAAGAGTTAGATTTGTTTACTAAGGGAGGGTTGATAGTCATTCCTTTTTTTTCCGGACAATGTCTAACTTGTTTAATTGCAAGATAGTAAAGTCCAGATCTCCACATATGACTATAGTAATATGAGTTTGAACCTTGAACTATTGGAACCAATAAGTAATGGGATGGACATATCCCCCACTACCATATCCTTTAAAACATTACAACCCCCTTATGAAACATTTAGATCTTATGACTCAAACCAAGAATCCACCTCTAATCCTCCCTAATCCTCAGGATTCTTAATAGGAAAAGATGAGGTAAGGGTGGTTCTATCATCTACCACCACTTTCGCTTCCTTATATTTCCATACTTTCTTCTAAAATTTCTTCCCACAGTTTTCGACAACATGTCCATAATTATGGTAACGAACACATTTGAAAGGGATCTTTAAATAATATAGAATTCTAGTATAAGTCTTGTCACCCACAACAAGTTCCATGGATTCAAACAAACCCTATTCAATATTAATATCAATTAAAATGCGAGCCATTGAGCCTAAATAAATAGATTTATAGTTATCATCTACCATGATAAAATTTTCCAGAGCATCCCCAATCATCTTAATCCAAGATCGGACTAGAATTTAATATGTAATTGGGAAATTTGACCCATACTGTCATACAAGCCTCAAATTCTTCTGGAGCATCAAACAATGGGTGTCAAGGTTTAATGGATAGTATAGTCTTATCCATAAACAAACAACCATTGATAATTTAAAAATTATTGTCCTTGTTCTTGAAAATAAAACTAAGCTAGACACAAGGCAATAGATGGACTATAGGGCCATAACCAATAATCAATGCCCATTTTTATTTGGTTTAATAATTTAACAAAGACATAGAGATATAACATACACAAACCTACCAACCACTATTTGGCCCTCCATATACGTTATATGACGTACCCTAAAATCCTCACCAACTACCATGGGGACTCCTCCTATTCATCTAGTTACCTTTCTTTATTTTTTCTTGTAAATGGTGATATCTTGGACCTTTGGGTAACAATTTTACAACTATGCAAATTCTAGATTCTCCCCCACAAAACCTAGACTTTCAATACTGTATAAATCTCTTCTAATGTCAAGGTTGGAATGATCAATATTGAGGATGGGATTCATGTCCCCTTATGGAAAACACATAGCAATAAAACCATTAACATAGGGTCCACCTTCCAAAGTCATCGTGGAAGGTAAGAAGGGCTTCTCATGATATAACTAATCCTCTTCAAAACCAATGAGAATGGACTCTACGAAATGTTTATGAGACAGTGCATTAGCCCCATCCCCAACCCAATTCCCCAAGGTATTATTCAATAAAAGATTGTCTCAAGAAACCACCACAATGATAGAGGACTTAGTCTCTAAGTCTCCCAACAAGGAAAGTGAGCAGACAATTTGGTCCTTACAGAGAGATTCCTTTGAGAAGTCTAAGAGGGTCTTTCACCCTTTATTGTTCATTAGTGCCTTGAGTCCTTATCATGAATATTAATATTCATTTTTTTCTTAGAACTATGACTCCTCATGATCAGATTTGTTTCAACGCATAAGATTCCCCCTCATCAAACTCTTGGTTGCAAGTTAATCCATCAATTTTTTAGAATTGTGGGAGCTCATTCCTTCCTTTTCCACTGAGTCTCTTTCATCTAGTGCCACATAGGTTTATTAAATTGCAACATGGAGAGTGAACACTCTCAAAATCGAAAATATTTGTAACCTAAAAGGGAGATCACAAAGAGAGAAAAATCTCAAAACTAGATCCTTTTAATTACAATATAGAGAAAGGCCTAGTACCAACCTGCTGACTTAGCTACATCCACAATTCATCAACTCATCCAACAATGAACAATATAGGAAAGATGCACTTCATTAATACTAAGATCTCTCTTCTCAAATCTTATGTTTTTTCTTTTCTATACTACCCAAATCACCTTGTGTAGATTTTTTTTCTCATGTTTCTCCCCTCCACTATGGTTGCCACAATGCCTCCACCCAACATGACACCACAAGAATATAACCAAATCATGGACCATAAATTGTTAGGGCACCATATATTCATAGCCATCCATTAGGTAACATAGGAATACAAAATTTGCATCACTTATTCCGTAGATTCGCTCTTTCCATCACAACTAGATCCACTAGAGATCATTGAATATGTCCTCCTCACTACTTTATAGCAAGACTTGACTTCTACGGTCTAGATCCCAACGAGGCATCTACTATCATTTCCCTAGAGCTCTCTTCATTCTTTTAGACCATTGACACATTCATAACTATGCCTATATTGGGAATTCAAGAAGAAAAATCATCCACTAGTCGACCTAGTTGACATTCTTAGTGCTCACATAAACCCTGTTGCAGGCAATCTCTAGATTGAAACTCTAGTATCCTATCAAAACCATCATTAACTATAGTCCCAAAGCTACATTTTCATTGTGAAAATCAATTCATATGACTTGTATGTTGCTATTGAGGCCTAAAAAATCCACTAATGCTTACATGCATATCATTATTGTATTAGTAATCGGTTGGTATTGATCTCTTCTATCAAAATATTTACTAAGCAAAGCTTTACCCATAGGCCGCTACAATTTGAGCAACCACAACAATTCCTTTCACTCTTTGAGTATCCAAAGTCACAAATCTTAAGTTGGGGTGCAAGGCTAAAAAGTCAATCATTATATATGTATTACCAACATAATAAGCATCCACATAATGTAACCAAATATTTGTGCCAATATCCATGGATGCACAAT
Organism: Pinus taeda; assembly: GCA_000404065.3. NCBI lineage: Eukaryota > Viridiplantae > Streptophyta > Pinopsida > Pinales > Pinaceae > Pinus > Pinus taeda. The sequence goes on along the minus strand of APFE031535244.1, from coordinate 68,085 downwards.
CACAACTTGCACAAAATCCACATGAATATACTCTACTTGCCTTTCACGACGTAGCCTAGTTTTCTTTTTTTAAAGAAAATTCACTAAAGAAGACCCAAAACGAGTTTTTTTCTATGAAAACTAGCCCCTACAAGATGTGTTTGTGGGTTGTGCATTATGTAGGAGAAATAATCCACAATTTCACTTATTATATTAATTACACAAATCCATAAGGCACACAAAATCCAACACTAGCACTGAAAAATTCATAAATTCAATAAAAAACAACCCAATTAGTCTTTGTCGTCAACCACCCTTGAAATTATGATTCACCTTCCTTGTTTATGGCAACATTTACTATTTTTAACAGTTTTTCAGGTCCTGAATGTTCATAGCAGTTTTGATCCCCTAAACAACATTTTTTAAAGTCTGCAGGAGGACCAAAACCATAGGTATGGGCATGTATAAAATCATCTAGTACTGAGAGAGATATTTTTAGGGAGGTATTGTATGTGACAAATGAAGATAATATGACCAAGTTATGACCCCGGGAAATTGGATGCCCAACTAACCCCAATGGGGCCCACAAACTCTTGGCATTCCATATCCTATGGTTAGGGTTTTGGTTGTTTAAGATTTCCCCTTATTGTTCAATAATAAAAATGCCCTCGAGCCTCATTGTAACACAGTTCAGAGACATGTAGCCCCCACATCTCTTCTCAGAGATAAGCTACCATCACTTGAACTAGTTTATTTCCATTCTGTTTGTAAGCATATTTCAGTTCTTTGATATTAATGAAATGAAGTATTTTTTCTACTCCATCTCTGTATTTATGGTTATATCGGTAGTTTGTTGCATTCTTGTTTAAGTTCGTATCAATGGTATCAAAGTGGTCTACTATTTCTCTGTTTTTCTTTGCATGTCCCCAAAGAGGCCGGGGTATAAGGAGTTAGGGCTCAAACTGGTTGAATCCTTGCAAGACCAGACTCACAAACCTCGATGACCTCCCATGGCAAAAGAAAAGAAAGACAAGGGAGTGGGAGATCCTTTCAAAATATTGCTCGAAGAAGCCCTCGAGCGACAGAGGAATGCGATGATGGACAACTTTGCCTAGATCCTTTGGTGGCTACCCATAGGCGATGCATCTTTTTTCGGAAGCCACTTTGGGAGCACCACTCCCTTTAAGGTACAAGTTAACTTTGACATTCCCATATTTGAAGGTTAGATAGATGTGGATGTCGTAGATAAATAGTTAGATCTGTTAGAAGGATATTTCTTGGTTCATGACTTTTCCAGCCGGGAAAAGATTACTTTTGCATTCCTCAAAGCTGTCCCTCACGTCAAGGACTGGTGGGAAACCTACTGTGAGAAGAGGGATGATATTGAACCCACACCATTCTTAGCCACACTCACTTGGAATTCTTTTCGAGATGTCATCAAGGAGTAGTATGACTGTGTCAGGATCTATGAGGATAAATACATAAATTGGACCATGCTGCGGTAGGGAAGGGACCAAGATGTGCCAAAATTCACAAATATTTTTCATACCCTTCGCACGAAGTTGGGTATCAAGGATTTTTAATGGCATTTGGTACTCAAGTTCTATGAGTATCTACACAAGTACATCTAGGATGAGATGAAATTCTGGACATCTCCTCTCTTGACACTGCCTATCGATACGCTGTCAAGATTGAGCATAAATTTGAACAGAAGAAGCGAAAGTTTGGATCTGTGAATCTGAAGCAAAGGAAAGGCACCCCCAAGCCGTAGAACAAAGGACAAAGCCAAGGCGGGGTGACCGATGACGAGCCGTCGAAGCCGCAAGCAAAGAACAACACCACAAAGACAATAAAGGACACAGGGAAATGGTGTGAGTTCCATAAGATCCCCACTCACAACATAAGTGAGTGTCGGGCCAAGCAATCACTGGTGACCGAGATGAAGGTTTTCAAATCAGATGGATATTCTGACTTTAAGTCAGAACCCAACAAGGGGAATGACAAAGGGAATAAAATTATCAACATAGAGGCCAGTGCCATCGTTGCCACCACCAAGGTCCAGAAGAATGATCCCAAATATCCAGAGGAGGGGGAGCGCCTGTTCCACTCCTAGATGTGGGTGAAGGGTTATCCGTTGCAGTTCATTTTAGACAATGGGAGCCAAAAAAACCTCATTTTAGTAGAGGTCATAAAGCGACTAGCCCTACCAACCACAACACACCCGAAGTTGTACACCATCGAGTGGCTTCACCAAGGGCGAGATCTCTGCGTCAGCCAACAATGTTGTCTTCCCTACAACATCAATCCCTTCGCAATTGAGGTACTGTGAGATGTTTCTCCTCTTGAAGTTTGTGATGTATTATTAGGACAACCATACTTGTGGAAGTGACATGTTGTGTATGAGTCTAGGCCCCGTGTTACACTAAAAATTGTCACCATGACTATCTGCAGTTAATATGGCTCCATCAATAGTCATATTATCCTCCTTGTCAAGCCTAATACCTCTGCTCTCCATGTCAAACTTCAAGAAAG